>JARPMJ010001831.1:17500-25000 GCA_033366665.1 Phoxinus dragarum | reverse complement strand
TGTTTACTCCCAGAGCGGACGTCTAGATGGCGTTTGTAAGCACTGCATGTTAGTGTTGTCACGATACTAGAATTTCTAACTTCGATACGATACCTTAAAAAATATCGATATTCGATACCATTTTCGATACCACGGAGAAAAAAAAAACTGCCACAATATTAAGGGTATTTTTTTTATTTAAAGCTAAAAATAACAAGTCTCTAGAAAATGACAAATGAGGTATATTATAACAAAAATGTCCTGAGGTAGTGCACTTGTTCAAAGGCCTCTCGGATTGCCATACATTCAAAAACCAATAAAGTGCAATCTTTTGTATTTCCAAGTAAAATCAAATACAATCACAATCTCAACAAAAGATACATTTCAAGCAAAAACAAAATTAGTGCAATATTATGCATCAAGTAACAAATTAGTAAACAAAATAATTCAATGGAATCTGTTGCTGCAGTTATATGCAGACATTTATTAATCTTAGTAAAAAGTTTATTGAAACTAACATTTACTAATACATGTACTAATTAAAATCCAAAGTTCTATCTGTTATATTTTTCATTGGGCCAGAGCTAACATGATCCGTTGTATTTTTATTACCTACTGTTATCAAAGATTAAAATATACTGTAACAAATAAATGCTGGTTAATACATTAACGTTATTTGATGAACAGATTTAAACGCAAACGTGCGTGCATCACACGTGAAAACAATGCTCACTGGATCGACATGAAGTCAAGTCACCTATATTTATATAGAACTTTTAACAATACAGACAACACCGTCTCTCATATCAACAACAATAATCGGCCATCTTGGTTAATGTTTCAGAAATGTTTAAATGAGAAGAGTTATCAACCTCTCGAAATTCTTTATATAGATCCGGGTGTCGGTCTTTCAGGTGCTTTGCTATATTAGTGGTGTTAGCGCCTTTTGTTAGCACTGTTCTGTAGCATCTCTTGCATATTGGCTTGCTTGTGTCCTTCGGTTTTCCATGTTCATTTGCTTCATATCCAAAATATTTTCAGATAGCACTCCTGCTGTTTTCTTTATCGACCAAAGGCGGTCGCGTCGGCGCCGCACTCGCCATCTTTCCTTTCACTTCATATCAGTTTTGTTAGTGAATGAGACGAGTGCGAGTGCGAGTGCGCATGCGCGGGTTAACGCGCCTTTGGAGAGAAGTGAAAGTGACAGCTCGGCTAGTAGCCTATCGGTGTATCGATACTTTGGGAAATTAATATTGGTACCGTTCAGATATTTCAGTATCGATATTTATCGAAATATCGATATTTTTGACAACACTACTGCATGTGTTTGCCGGCTGACCCACATCTGCGTCGAGGACAGGAGCGTTTTAAGGATTGTGTTGTTGAGTAAATGACGTCATCAGTCATATTGTGTCTCTCTCTCAGATATCAACACACACACACACACACACGTACAGCGCTATTGTGTATTACTGCGGTATAAACACACAGGTGATCTATCGCTTCATTTCACATTTATGTTTACAGTGTAAATTTGTGCTTATGTAAGTGTGTGTATGAGAGGGAGAATGTGTGTGTGTGTATGGAGAGTCCCCACAAAGGTGTGTGTGTGTGTGTGTGTGTGTGCGTGTGAGATAATATCCGCTCCTGGCTGATACCGGATCTTCAGGGTGGGTGTGTGTTACAGTGATTACAGGCCAGTCATTTATACACACACACACACACACACCCACACACACACACATAGAGCGACGCAATCAAGACTTCTGTTCCCACAGCGACTGTTGCCATGAACCCCACCCCCACCACACACACACACACACACACACACACACACACACTGCTGCCATGGCGACGGTCAGCCTCACGCCCATAAACCCCCAGTGTCCTCTGGGAGAAAGTGTGTGAGGGTTGTGTATATTGTGGGGATTTTCTCATATGACTGGAGACACACACACACACACACACACACACACACACACACACAGCCGATGATCTCTGGTTGAGTTGTCACTGTACTCTACACACAGTATCTGCTGTTATCAGGTGTTCGGGTCAGCGTGTGCTTGAGTGTGTGTTTGTTTATGAGCTGTTCTGGTGTCCAGTTAATGTTCAGCTCTACTGGTCTACATATTACATTCATTTGATCAAATATTTGCTCACTGGTTTAATTTTTACCTGAGAAAGATGTAATTCTAGGAAAAGTATTTGCATTTTTTTATTTATTTTTTAACACAGTATTCACCAGTATCTGTTTGTATTTTAAACTCATAAAAAGCAATTTCTACTCATTGAAAAATATTAGAGCTGGAAAAAAATAAAATTTCCCTCTCTTTTCCTGGTCATGTTGACACTCGACCTGCAGCTTTATGGGAGTTTATCCCGGATCCCGGTTTAACCCTGTGATCCTGTGTGTGTGTGTGTGTGTGTGTGTGTCATGTCATGTCATGTGCTGGAGAAACGCCTGCAGAAGGAACCGTGTGTGTGTGTCAAGGTGCCATGTGCTGGAGATACGCCTGCAGAGGGAAGTGTGTGTGTGTGTGTGTGTGTCAAGGTGCCATGTGCTGGAGAAACGCCTGCAGAGGGAAGTGTGTGTGTGTGTGTGTGTGTCAAGGTGCCATGTGCTGGAGATACGCCTGCAGAGGTGTGTGTGTGTGTGTGTGTGTGTGTGTGTGTGTGTGTGTCAAGGTGCCATGTGCTGGAGAAACGCCTGCAGAGGGAAGTGTGTGTGTGTGTGTGTGTGTGTGTCAAGGTGCCATGTGCTGGAGATACGCCTGCAGAGGTGTGTGTGTGTGTGTGTGTGTGTGTGTGTGTGTGTGTGTGTGTCAAGGTGCCATGTGCTGGAGAAACGCCTGCAGAGGGAAGTGTGTGTGTGTGTGTGTCAAGGTGCCATGTGCTGGAGATACGCCTGCAGAGGTGTGTGTGTGTGTGTGTGTGTGTGTGTGTGTGTGTGTGTGTGTGTGTGTGTCAAGGTGCCATGTGCTGGAGATACGCCTGCAGAGGTGTGTGTGTGTGTGTGTGTGTGTGTGTGTGTGTGTGTGTGTGAGTGAGTCTTATCCATGTATCCAGCTGAGATTCAGATATGATAATGAGTGTTTGCTTTCTGACCAATCAGAGCAGAGCAGCTGTCAGAGAGGCGGGGCTTAGAGAGACGTTTTTGAGCTTTTATGATGCATGTAAAATAAACATTTTAATGTTTATTAATTAAACTAATGAGTCCTGGTGTGGCTGTGTGTGCAAATAAAACACAAAGTTAGCAAAACTAGCTTGCTTGTATATTATAAAAGCTTTATTCTTCTGCAGTAAAGTTCATTGTATTTCGACTCGTTTGTTCAGTCTCGTACCGGACGGTTCTCATACGCGTCTCTATTCATCACAGCACTCCTGATCACAGATAGGACGTTGTTTTCTCGCCAACACGTCCGCTAATAAGATTAGCGAGCACAAAACGTTAGCATGTCTATCTCTCTCTCTGTCTGTCTCGCCCTCCCTCGCGCGTCTTTGTCCTTTATTTAAACACAATGTGTTCATTGAGGAGCGGTTCTCAGCCTTTCCTGAAGCCCTCTCGCAGTGTGTGTGTATCACAGGGAGTGTTTTTCAGAACTGTGTGTGTGTGTGTGTGTGTGTGTGTCATCACAGAGAGTGTTTCAGAACGATCCGGCTGAAGACCGTCTGTTGTGATGCAGGAAGAGTTTATTTACTCGTCGTGTTTGCTTGGTAAAGACCTGAGAGAGAGAGAGAGAGTGTGTGTGTGTGTGTGTGTGTGTGTGTGTGTGTGTGTGTGTGTGTGTGTGTGTGTGTGTGTGTGTGTGTGTGTGTGTGTGTGTGTGTGTGTGTGTGTGTGTGTGTGTGTGTGTGTGTGTGTGTGTGTGTGTGTGTGTGTGTGTGTGTGTGTGTGTGTGTGTGTGTGTGTGTGTGTGTGTGTAATAGATAAAGGTGTTTAGACTGACGTTCTGTCATCATCTTATCAGGACAATCCTGGGGTTTTGACTTCATCTCAATCCACTCTCTGTCCTTCACCGGTGATGGGAACAAAATCCGTTCCTTTATCAGAAGAAACATACAATACCAGTGTTTACCAAAGAAAAGAAAACGTGTATCTCTTATCTAGTGAATTACAGTCAAAACTACATTTATTTAGACTCATTTCTCACATTATCACAGTTTATATTCGCTAAAATGGTAATAAAATATGACAAGAACTAGGTTTTGTCCATCCTTCTGTTAGACTCACACACACACACACACACACACACACAGTGTCCTTCTGTTAGACTGTCTCACACACACACACACACACACGTCCATGCTTCTGTTAGACTGTCTCACACACACACACACACACATACAGTGTCCTTCTGTTAGACTGTCTCACACACACACACACACACACACGTCCATGCTTCTGTTAGACTGTCTCACACACACTCACACTCACACTCACTCACACACACACACACACACACACACACACACACACACACACACACACACACACGTCCATGCTTCTGTTAGACTGTCTCACACACACACACACATACACACACACACACACACACACACACACACACACACACACGTCCATGCTTCTGTTAGACTGTCTCACACACACACACACACACACACACACACACGTCCATGCTTCTGTTAGACTGTCTCACACACACACATACACACACACACACACACACACACACACACACACGTCCATGCTTCTGTTAGACTGTCACACACACACACACACACACACACACACACACACGTCCATGCTTCTGTTAGACTGTCTCACACACACACACACACACACACACACACACACACACACACATGTCCATGCTTCTGTTAGACTCTCACACACACGCACACACACACACACACACACACACATGTCCATGCTTCTGTTAGACTGTCTCACACACACACACACACACACACGTCCATGCTTCTGTTAGACTGTCTCACACACACACACACACACACATGTCCATGCTTCTGTTAGACTGTCTCACACACACACACACACACACATGTCCATGCTTCTGTTAGACTGTCTCACACACACACACACTCACACACACACACACACACGTCCATGCTTCTGTTAGACTGTCACACACACACACACACACACGTCCATGCTTCTGTTAGACTGTCACACACACACACGTCCATGCTTCTGTTAGACTGTCACACACACACACACACACACACACACACACACACACACACACACTTCTGTTAGACTGTCTCACACACACACACACACACACACACACACACACACACACACTTCTGTTAGACTGTCTCACACACACACACACACACACACACACACACACACACACACACACACTTCTGTTAGACTGTCTCACACATGAATTATGTTGAATATCTGTCAGCTGGTAAATTTAACTACACAATTAGATAATACCAGTTTAGCTCAACCAGTGACCAAGCAATGCTTCAGTGTGTTCAGTGTGTGTGTGTAAAGAGCATTAGCAGTTACAGACACACACACTTCAGCAGAACATGATCAGCTCAACGTGTCAATCATTTCTGCTCACAAATTTTTTATATAATTTTTACTGGTAGTCTCTGTATGAAAAATTGTGTATAATATGTCACAGTTTAAATTCAGCCATATTTTTAATATGATGTTTGTTTACATGCAGAACAGTTGATAACTATTTTTAGAGTAAAATGTTAAAATAAGAGTCTTATCTAGACAAACCACAGACATTTTCAAAAATAAATAAAAATTATATACTTTTTAACCACAAATTCCGGTCTTGGACCGTCTCTGAGATGCGCCGCGCATGACGTCATTTCTTCAAACCTTCATTTCTTTGACATGGACATCTTGCAATCCATTGGGGAGTAAATTATCAGGACATTTTTATTTGAAAGTGAACTAATCCTTTAAAGGAGAACTCCGGTCAATTTTAACATTGAGCTCAATTTTTTGTAAATTTGGAGTGCTGTCAATACAGAGAACAACGACAAAAATTGTCGAGTTCACGCGCATATGTTTAGTTACCTATGATCACGCGCGTGAACTCGACAATCGACTACTAAATACAGGTCTGTGCGCTTGTTGAATTAACATCATTTTTATTAATATCTTTCACATCTCCTGCAGTCAGATTCACTCGTGTTCACTCTGAAGGAATCTCTCAACATGGCTGGGCACTCGTATGACACATCAAGGATGATAAGAGAAATAAAAGCAGGTTTAAAACTTGCCCCATTCAAGTCAACAGGGTGCACATTTTAAAAAGAGGATAACACGGTGTAGGCAACACAGATTTTGTCGTTGTTCTCTGAAATTGACAGCACTCCAAATTTACTAAAAATTGAGCTCAATGTTAAAATTGACCGGAGTTCTCCTTTAAAGATACAATATGTAACAAATTTGTAATTAAAGATCCAAAAATCACTTGGACAGTGTGATATATTTCCTGCAGTTATGTACTTACAATATCCCAAAAGTCTCCAAAGATTTTTTATTTCAGAGAAATTCCAATTTTAAATAATTGTCCGTCCCAGAAAAAAATGTCGTTGGACAAATGCGTTAGTAAAAAAAAGTTCCTCTAGCTGGGACACGAACTCGGGTCTCCCACGTCATATGATGGCACACTTGCCCACGACACTATCGTGATGCGATATATCAACATTATAAATTATACAAAATTGTCCCACGCATGTAATAGCCTATTATGATTTCCGTCATTATTTTATATTCTGTACAAGGTGCCCACATTGGCCGGCCAGTCTGTGGCCGAGATTATGGCAGTGCAATTAAATACAATCGGATATCTGTTGTTAAAAAACATTAAGCCATTACTTGCAAATGTCCGTTCAAATTTAATTTTACTACGATTGGTTTGAACACGTAAAATAACACTTCATTAACTATAAACATCCTAAAACTACATTAACCTAACAAATCATTTGACAAATAGCTGTAACAGGATAATATAGCATAACATTTCGTGTTCCTTGTAGTTAATTCATTATCATGACATAAAATTTCGCGTTCAGACGTACAGGTAATACAAAAACTAATAAATTACCTCATCCGTGATCATGATTCATTAATTGCATACGTCTCTGGATGTTGAAAACGACATCTCCCATCGTTCCACTCTCCTTCAGCGTCATCAAGATTCGCCTTTGTTATTGTTGCAAACAGCGCCCTCTTGTGGCTCAGAATCTTACATACTGGAGCTTTAAGGCTGCAGGTGTTTCTGTGAGTTTGATCTGTGGTTTGGTTCTGTGAGTTTGATCTGTGGTTTGGTTCTGTGAGTTTGATCTGTGGTTTGGTTCTGCAGGTTCCCTCAGACTCGGGCACCGGACTGCTGGCCGAGCCGCAGATCGCCATGTTCTGTGGGAAACTCAACTTGCACATCAACGTTCAGACCGGAAAATGGGAAGCCGATCCGTCCGGAACCAAGAGCTGCGTCGGAACAAAAGAGGGAATCCTGCAGTACTGCCAGGAGGTAAAGATGGATGGATAGATAC
>JARPMJ010001831.1:0-12500 GCA_033366665.1 Phoxinus dragarum | reverse complement strand
CATAATAAACTAGACTTTCTGAGTAATTCGATTGGTTGGTCCTTACATGCCGCTTCGTGAGGCACACACCACACACTAGCACACACACGCAAGGTCTCTCGCTCCCTTTCTCTGCTGTGCGCGCGCTCTGCTCGCTCGATCTAGATTCCGGGAGATTTTAACTAATTTGCGGCCAATTCTGAAATGATCGTACATTATGGGATTTTTTTCATTATTGATCGTACATCGTACAGAGGTCAAAATGATCGTATTTATAGGCAGAAATGACATGCATTGTGAACGTCAGACTTATAATCATATTCGTTCCATGTCGTCTCGTCAACGAAAACTAGAAAACGTCTCATGTTTTAATCACCTTGGAGCCATTTTTAGCTAGTCATCGTAACGTTATCGTCATTAAAAAAAAGGTGCGTCAACGAAATAATTGCGTTATCGTCATCGTTGACGAAAACAACATTGAGTCAAACCACAATTTATTCAGCATTTCTCACATTATCTCACAGTTTATTCGCTATAGTTTAGAAAATGTTAATAAAATGTGACGAATCAAGTCCATGTTGTCCGGTGTTCTCCTGCAGCATGACTCGAGACGCAGACGCCGAACCCGCCGTGGTGGAGGACGACGAGGATCCGGACGAGGAAGAGGACGAGGCTCTGGACAACGACGAGGATGGAGACGGAGACGAGGACGAGAAGGATGACGAAGATGAGGAGGTCGTCGACGAGCGCCGTGACAACGGCCAGAGCACCAGCGTTGCCATGACGACCACCACGACCACCACGACCGAGTCTGTGGAGGAGGTGGTGCGAGGTGAGCGAGAGCGTCCAATCACGCGCTGTTCTCACTAGTGGGTCGAGCGATGTATATCGATTTTGTTTGATTAATTTATAGATGGCAGATGCACAGATGTGATTCATGAATGCAGACCTTGGATTATTGAACAAATTAAAGTATTTTTAAGTGCAAAAAAGTTTCAAAACGGGATGAGTGTTTTAAACTTTCGAATGATTCCTAATTTGATTATTACAAAAAAAATTTGAGCGCGATCAGTTAACAGCCTAAAAATGCATGCATAACAGGGTGTCCGCGGGGTCTTAAAAAGTATTAAAAGTTGATAAATCACTTTTGGGAAATTAAGGCCCTTAAAAAGGTATTAAAAAGTCTTAATCATGATTTTATGAGGTATTAAATTTTGTTCAAGCTTTGTCCAAAGAGTTTGACTCCAAAAAGTATGCATGAATATATTTATTTTCCTCCCCCATTACTAATAAAAAAACAACGGCGTAGTCGGTCAGTGAGATCAGATCGCCGCATACAGGTGATGTCACGTATTTTGCGAAACGCGCGGTTAGGTGATGTTAAATAAAAAAACTAAAACTATTAGGTGATGTGTCCATCGTCCTCTACATGGCACAAACGACAACTGTTTATTAAGTTAAAGGTTTGTTGCTGATTAGAACTTGAAGTGGCGATGAGGTCTTAAAATATTTTGAGAAGGTCTTCAAAAAGTCTTAAAAAGGTATTGAAATTAACTTCAGGATTCCTGCATATACCCTGCATAACAATTGCTAAAATGTACTTTTATTTTACATATTTACTAATTAGTAATTAAGTTGAAAATAAATTAGAAAAAAATATGAATCTGTCAAACAAACAGATTTATACTTTACATTGCAACTTGATTCTTAAATCCGATTATATAAATTTTCACTAATAAATTAATAGGTAAGTACACAAATAAAAAGCAATTGAACCATAATAATCTTATTTTACAAATTAAGACAAGGTTGGATTTGGCACTCAGGCGCTGCCATTCACAATGCTTTCAAAATAAAAGTCCCACATAAAAATATTCAGATATATAATACTGTTTATTTTTATGAATTATTCATAATTTGTTTATTATTGGATTTGACTCTAGACCATTTTAAAGTAACAAACACCATAATGTGAATTTTCTTTCCAAGTTAGAAAGGATATTAAATGAAAAGATGAAGGATGGGACTTACCATTAACAATAGCTTTCAAAATAAAAGTCCCACACGTGTCAAAATAAGTCACACAATTTAAATAAGTCACATAATTTAGTCACAAATTAAGTAAATTAGGTAAACCGAGACTGTAAACTAATGAAGACTCTCGGGGCGCCTGCCATTCACAAAGCTTTCAAAATAAAAGTCCCATGTGCTGTCAAAATAAGTCACATTTATTAGACAAAACTGTTAAACAGAGATGGTAAACTAAAGTAACAAACACCATAATGGAATTTCTTTCCAGTAAGAAAGGATATTAAATGAAAAGATGAAGGATGGGACAAACCATTCACAGAGCTTTCAAAATTAAAGTCCCACACATGTCGAAATAAGTCACATAATTTAAATGTCACATAATTTAGTCACATAATTTCTTTGACAGAACTGTTAAACCGAGACCGTAAACTAATGAAGACGCTCGGACACTCAGGTGCTGCCATTCACAACACTTTCAAAATAAAAGTCCTATCAGCCAAACAGATGCAGAAAAACTGCCAAACATCGATATATCGGTCGACCACTAGTTCTCATGTCATCAGACGCTGCTCTTCATGCGTGTCTGCGTGTGTGTGTGTGTGTGTGTGTCCCGTCAGAGGTGTGTTTTGCGAGCGCAGAAGACAGGGCCCCTGCAGGGCCATGTTGCCCGCGCTGGTATTTTGTGCGCGAGGAGGGCCGGTGCGCGCCCTTCATCTACGGTGGCTGCGGAGGGAACCGCAATAACTTTGAGTCGGAGGAATACTGTCAGTCTGTCTGCAGCAGTGTGTGTAGTCACCGACAGAACCGACACGCGTGCCACTAACACTCATTCACTCGCACTCGTGCCCAACAAACGTTTCTTCAGCAAACACAACCAGAGATGCCTTAGCAAGATGATGTTAATCATAATGAAAGCAGACCGCGACCAGGAGCCGTCAGAAAGCTCCAGACAAGGATCATAAACGGGTTTACAAAGTGGGGGTCTGGGGGAAAACTATTAAAAAAATAAATAAATAATAAAAATAAATTAAAATACAAATGTAATAAAAATTTATTTAAATTAATTAAAAAGGCTAAATAAAAATAAATAAATAATAATACAATTTAGATTTAAATAAACAAATTATTAATAAACATAATACCATAGGTGAGTAGAAAAAAAATAAGTTAAATGTTTTCCAAATAATATTTCACACATTTATTTCTTAAAAAAATAAAATAAAAATCACAGTATAATAAAAATAGATTAAAATACACATGTAATACAAATGGATTAAACTTAATTACAAAGGCTAAATTAAAAAATAAAATAATTCTATAATAAAATTTGGATTGCAATAAACAAATAAATAATAAGCAGGGTTATACTATAGTGAGTAGAAAAAAATAAACTAAATATTTTCCAAATAATATTTCACACATTTTTATCATCTTTATTTTTTACAGTATAAATTGGTTCTTTATACATAAAAAATGTGTAGCTGCCTTTTTAACTGTTAGTATGGATCAGGGGTCTGGGGAAAAACAATGTACAAAATAAATAATAAAAATAGATTAAAATTCAAATGTAATAAAATGGATTAGAATTAATTACAAAGGCTAAATTAAAAAGAAATAATACAATTTAGATTAAAATAAAAAAATAAATAAAAAAACAGTACAATACTAAACTAAACTAAATATTTTCCAAATAATCATATTTGGAAAACCATATTTTAGGACTTCTGTATTCATATTATGAAAAAGAAGTGCACTTAATGTTTACTTCAAATACTATAGTAAATTCTTAAGTATATTAATAAATATATAAGATATTCTTGCAGATATTACTGAAATAAAAGGCCACTTAGAGTATTATTTTATAAGTGCACTTTGTAATAATGTAAAATTAACTACCGGTACATAAAATAATACATTCAAGTCATTATGTTGGTAATAATTTTTTGCCGTGCTTTAAATATTTTTGGAGACTAACTATAAAGTACTCGTTTATTATCTTAAATGCAGTGTATTATTTTACTCAAAGTAAAAAAAATTTTTTTTAAATGCAGTAAATTGCAAATGTATCATTTGAAATGTGTAATTACAGTTTCAATAGTGTATTTTAGTGGCGACACTTTTCAAAACAGCCTAATTTGAGTTCATTAGGTAATGCACTAACTGTCATGAGAATATTTTATTTTATATATTTTCATTTATTGGTTAATAAAAATGTGCATGTTAGTATCTAGTTAAACATCTCCTTTGTGTTTCATGAGGAAAGATATGCGGGTTTGGGACGAGTGAATGAATTACTCCTTCAGTTTGAGACTCTTGCTGATCGTGTGTGTGTGTGTGTGTGTGTGTGTGTGGTGTGTGTGTGTGTGTGTGTGTGTGTGTGTGTGTGTGTGTGTGTGTGGTGTGTGTGTGTGTGTGTGTGTGTGTGTGTGTGTGTGTGTGTGTGTGTGTGTGTGTGTGTGGCTGCTGATTAACTCGGATCTTCTCCCTGAATTTCTCCTGTAATTCTTCAACTAATCTTGTGGTATTTTTGTGAGACTGAAGTGTGTGTGTGTGTTATACATTTGCATGCCTAAAATCGTCAATGACTTCACTACAAACCTTGAGCTTCCTCGCTTCTGTCTTCATGACTTTATCTGTCAAAATGCAGTTTAGTCTTTAGTAAGTGTCGTTTAAGTCATGCTTTCAATCAAGTCCTTTGATATGGTAAGTAATGCATCAACAAGAGAGAAGATTGTGCTTTCATGTTGGATCCTATTGCCGGTTTGAGAAATGAATCCTTTGCAACAGCTCTATTTTACAGTGTATAAATAAACACATCATGCAGAGATTATCTGGCACTGAAACACAATCATTTGGCACAAATCATCCAGAATGTCCTGCTCAAGGTTGCAGTTTCTTGTGTGTTATATTGCCTCGCTTGTGTAGCTTCGCTACAGATTAAACGGGAATAAAATGGTCAAACTCTCTTCTTGCCATTTTAAAGGACAATTCCAGTGAAAAATGACCCTAGGAGCTACAAGAGCGTGTGTGTGTGTTTGTGTAGTAGCTCCGATTACCACACACACTCATGAAGAATTAGAACACTCAGAATCTTTTCTAGAACCCCGCCAGGCCCAAATTTGGCTTTAAACTTGAAAGAAATAAAGATTTGACATTTATCGTGATAATTATTAATATCGACTGATATAAACAATTTATCGTGATCATTTTTTTTAGCCATATCGCCCAGGCCCTACTACAGACTTTAGCCGTTAAATATCTTTGCTGCATTGGATCAGTCTCCTTTCTAGAACAGCCAGGAGCTTCTAGCCTCGCGGCAGCAGCGCCTGCATCGCCCATAGACTTTACACAATCAGCGGATGGCGGGCGGGTGCGGTTTTGAAAATTGGTCAAAAACGTTGGTGCGGATGGATGGTGAACGGATGATGAGTTTTGTGATGCGCTTGCGTATGAAATAATAGCCGATCCGCGCATCTCTAGAATGAAATCTATATTATGCGTCATGAAACATGCGTTCCCCAACTCGGGAAAGGTCGGATTTTCTCCATCGTTTGATAAGTTTTGTTTAGAAAACCTTGAATCCACGTAAGACACAATGTGTCTTCCAATTGTTTTAATTTATTAATCCAATAATTTTTATTTATTTTTTTGGTGATGACGGTCACGTGACCACGGTAATGCGGTAACCGTCCCATCCCTTAAAGGAACACTTCACTCCATTTGCATTAGACTTTGTATCTTTAGAAACCCAGTCACATTTTCGAATGGTCATGGTTTATTCCCTTATTTTCCCCTGAGATGGGAGAAATAAGGATTTAAGTGTTCCACTTCCTGCTTTTTATGACGCAAAAATCGTCATTTTGCGTCATAAAAAGCAGGAAGTCCAATTTCTTTGAATACGGGTAAGACTACAAACACTAGCTCATCATTTATCCAGTAGAAGGCGCTGTTCCGCATGTTTCCAACCCGCCCATAGAGGGATCTCACTCACAGAATGTACATATAGTGTCAGCCATTCTTTTATTGGAAGCTAAGCTAACAGTTTCTTATTTTGTGGAGAAAGCTGAGTAGTAGCGGTGACCATCCTCTTTTTACCGGACATGTCAGGCCGCCGAGATCGTCCAAAATGTCCAGGATTCGGCTTTTGCTTTCTGCAGTCGCATTCATAGTTTACATGCACACCTTTGGTTTCAATCTAACTGAATTCATTCCGATTGGTGAATCTGAATGTAGTGTTTACATGAACGCTAAAACAAGTGATCGTTTGATGTGCGTTTTAACATTGCTAAGAAAATTCCCGCTCCTCCGTGAGAGATACGAGACCGGTGCGTCTCACAGGCGCCGGCGCCGCTCATCAGTAATCACGCCACCGGGCTCGCATCGTTCTCCGCGGCCGTCAGTCTCGTTCCTGCTCGTCACAGTAAACATGAGGAATGGCGACTGGAGAACGCAAAAGCCGAATCCTGGACATTTTGGGCGACATCAAAATACTGGGGGCAGACTCACGGAGACTCACTAGTAGCATAGTCTTGTTGTTTACTGCGATCTCTTACCGGTAGGCGTGGCCTCCTAGGGCAGCGAAGCAAGTGCATTCTGGGAGTTGTTGTCTTTCATCCCCATAAGCCAAAAATAAATTTTCTGTCTTTTCTCAGTCTAGAAGGCTCCAAATTCAAAAATAATTTCACATTTCTTCTACATAAATGACCCATTTTAAATACACATTCATCTTTCCAGAGGTGAAGTATCCCTTTAAAACGTCACTAACCGGGAGGAAGCTCGTGTAGTTCCTACCAGCCGTTTGTTGTAGTCCTTTTCTGTAAAAGCAAATATCTCCCTTTGCTTTGAACTTTGAGCGTTGTAACTTTGCAGATGTTGTTTATAATCAAACACAACATTACACACTAACTACAGTTAGAAAAGTCAAATCATAATCAACCGCCCCTTTAAACAGTAAAGCGATAGTTACGAACTTCTTGCGTCACCAGTGTGTTTCTGATGTGTTGTTTCTCTGTGGGATCCGCAGTGCCGACTCCCTCCTCCAGTCCTCCCGACGCCGTGGACCGATACCTGGAGACGCCGGCCGACGAGAACGAGCACGCTCACTTCCTGAAGGCCAAGGAGAGTCTGGAGGCCAAACACCGCGAGCGCATGTCTCAGGTCTCACACACACTCACACACACTCACTCGGCGAGGGGGGATCAAAATATCAATCAATAATAATAATGTATTGCCATGTCAACAAGTTGATCGGAATTTGACTTGGTACAACTCTCAGACGTAAAGACAGACATCAGAAGTACAAAAATAATAACAACAATACCCAGCAATCAGTTAAACAGACATTTACAATGTTACAAAAGATTATGTTTGGGAATCGAAATTTGATTCCAATTCTGGAATGTAATACTTTAATAATTCCTTCGTGAGCATTTCAATATGACTTTAAGGTGAGACACGGCAGGCAAAAACATCGTTTTATTTTTTTCACTGGTCAATTTTGAGATTTTGGGATGTTTGTCTCAATAACATGTCGTCTTTCAGAGTTGTGGTGAAAAAAAAGTCAGAAATACACATTTAGGTCTTTATTTTACTGCACTTTGTCTGTTTGCGTCTGTAGATTCCTCAAATTCAACAAAAGTTTTGAGTTCTGAATCCGTTGGAAAGCTCTCTCTCTCCTGTACAATGCTGTCGGATCCAAATATGGTCATTTTGTTTTTATCAGCAACCAATCGTGAAAGTAAAAGGGCTGAATGCGCAATCTCATTGGCTGATGATAAATCTTTAACGCCCGTTTTCTCTCATTCTCCAAGTCCGAAATGTCCACTTCAGTCGCACCGATATACACCAAACCTTCCAGTCTTGTACCTAGTTATATTATGAAGACATTTACAGAGGGATTTGTAAATATATTATTTCTAACCTGATTTATATAACATTTTATTCCAAAAAACATGGCGAAAATCATTTTTTTAAGGCTATTGACAGTATATTCTGATTTACAGGATGACAAAAGTAGATATCCATAAATCCCTCAGTAATTTTTCCCCCATCTAATATGTGAACACAATGAAAAACAATTTTTTAACCTGGCTTTAATCCAATTCTGAGATTTCGTTTTTTAAAATATATGCAAATTAGCGCATATTTAATTAGATATAGCCTAATTTGCATATTTAAACATTCAATTACAGAAAACTTGTAATATTTTTTTTTCTCATCGTAATGTAGGGAATCAACTGGGAAAGGTTCATGGTGATATCTGCTAGTAAAAAAAAAAAACCCTATTCACCTGCAGTGTCTCGCCTTAAACAATTCGAGCACCACGCGACTTGTCTTTTAAAAATGCTTGAAAATTATATTAGACTAAATGTTTTTCTATGGTGTTTTTAAACCATAGGCAAAAGTTCCTTGTGTAAGTGTTCTGTAGCCTGTTGATTTGTGCTCATTCAAGCTTGACTTGTATTCAGCTACAAGTAAATATTTAGCAATAAGACTAAATGTGAATGATATTTTATCGTTTTTTATTTGATTTTTTTACCTTATTAGAATCTTAAATTAGGAATCGATAAGCAGAATCGAAATTGGAATCGTTAAAATTTAAACGATACCCAACCCTACAAAAGATTTTATTCCAAATAAATGCTGTTTGAAGTTTAAATTCCTAAAATAATCCTGAAAATTTCAACACTGATCATTATAAATGTTTCTTGAGCATCAGATCATCATATTATTCCTGATTTCTGAAGGATCATGTGACACTGAAGACTGGAGTAATGATGATAAACTCAGCTTTGATCACAAGAATAAATTACACTTTACTGTATATTCACATAGAAAACATGTTTTACATTGTAAATTCAAAAAATAAAAACAATCATTGTTTTTAATGTGCCATGAGGATGCGGTGCTGACTGTCATGTGATCTTGTTTTGCAGGTGATGAGGGAATGGGAGGAGGCCGAGAGACAGGCGAAGAGTTTACCGCGCAACGACAAGAAGGCCGTGATCCAGGTCAGCTCAGCCCTTTACTGGACAACATGGGGATTTCCCATGATGCCCTTCTTCAGCCTTACAGAGCGTGGAAACCCCACTCATTTTCTCCACAGGGGAATTGATTTTTAACAATAATGTATAAACCTTTTAAAGACCGTTAAAGTTTATTAATCCAATTTTGTTGAAGCCCACATTATTTTAGCTTGACTTTCTGGAGTTAATGAAATTGTGAGTTAAGCTGAAAGAATGTGAGGAATGTGCTTAAATTATTATTTATTGATCAAATCTAGTAATTAAAAGCTAAATAAAATCAAAAATAACAAAAAATTGCATAAAAATTTGAAAAAATATTATCAAAATGAAATAAAAATAAGCTTTCTGGACCAAAAAGAAAGTATAATTTTAGGGCTTAATGTTCAGCTTCGGGACCCACGATGGAAGGATGAGTTAATAAAGACTTAAAAAAAAATCCCTATGGGAGAAATGAATGGATAAAGTACTTCCGGAACCAACGCTGCTGATAAAGGGGGCGATCGCTATTGCTCTCTGTTGTTTGATTTCCCATGAGCCTTTGCCTGACTGCTGGTGTCCCGCAGCGCTTCCAGGAGAAGGTGGAGGCGCTGGAGCAGGAGGCGGCCGGAGAGCGGCAGCAACTGGTGGAGACACACATGGCTTCGCGTGGAGGCGCTTCTGAACGACCGGCGCCGGCTGGCTCTCGAGAGCTACCTGTCCTCTCTGCAGAGCGACCCGCCCCCGGGTACACACTCACACACACTCCTCACATGATGCACAGATACACACGTGTGCTCTAACACACACCTCACATGATGCTCTGACAACACACACACACACACACTCACACACACTCCTCACATGATGCACAGATACACACGTGTGCTCTAACACACCTCCTCACATGATGCTCTGACACACACACACACACTCACACACCACTCCTCACATGATGCACAGATACACACGTGTGCTCTAACACACTCCTCACATGATGCTCTGACACACACACACACACACACTCACACACACTCCTCACATGATGCACAGATACACACGTGTGCTCTAACACACTCCTCACATGATGCTCTGACACACACACACACACTCACACACACTCCTCACATGTATGCACAGATACACACGTGTGCTCTAACACACTCCTCACATGATGCTCTGACACACACACACACACTCACACACACTCCTCACATGATGCACAGATACACACACACACACACCTCACATGATGCACAGATACACTCACACACACACTCCTCACATGATGCACAGATACACACGTGTGCTCTAACACACTCCTCACATGATGTTTTGACACACACACACACACACACACTCCTCGCATGATGCACAGATACACACACACACACACTCCTCACATGATGCACAGATACACACGTGTGCTCTAACACACTCCTCACATGATGTTTTGACACACACACACACACACACACTCCTCACATGATGCACAGATACACACGTGTGCTCTAACACACTCCTCACATGATGCTCTGACACACACACACACACACACACACACACTCCTCACATGATGCACAGATACACACGTGTGCTCTAACACACACCTCACATGATGCACAGATACACACGTGTGCTCTAACACACACCTCACATGATGCTCTGACACACACACACACACTCACACACACTCCTCACATGATGCACAGATACACACACACACACACACCTCACATGATGCACAGATACACACACACACACACCTCACATGATGCACAGATACACACACACACACACACTCCTCGCATGATGCACAGATACACACACACACACACCTCACATGATGCACAGATACACACACACACACACACCTCACATGATGCACAGATACACACACACACCACACCTCACATGATGCACAGATACACACACACACACACACACACACCTCACATGATGCACAGATACACACACACACACACCTCACATGATGCACAGATACACACGTGTGCTCTAACACACTCCTCACATGATGCTCTGACACACACACACACACACACTCACATGATGCACAGATACACACGTGTGCTCTAACACACTCCTCACATGATGCTCTGACACACACACACACACACACAAACACTCACACACACTCCTCACATGATGCACAGATACACACACACACACACCTCACATGATGCACAGATACACACGTGTGCTCTAACACACTCCTCACATGATGCTCTGACACACACACACACACACACCTCACATGATGCACAGATACACACGTGTGCTCTAACACACTCCTCACATGATGCTCTGACACACACACACAAACACTCACACACACTCCTCACATGATGCACAGATAAACACGTGTGCTCTAACACACACCTCACATGATGCTCTGACACACACACACACACACACACACACACACACTCCTCGCATGATGCACAGATACACACACACACACTCCTCACATGATGCACAGATACATACGTGTGCTCTAACACACACCTCACATGATGCTCTGACACACACACACACACACACACACTCCTCACATGATGCACAGATACACACGTGTGCTCTAACACACACCTCACATGATGCTCTGACACACACACACACACACACACACACACTCCTCACATGATGCACAGATACACACGTGTGCTCTAACACACACCTAAACATCAACACACATACAGTGAAAAGTGTGAAATATTATTACCAATTAATGTAGTGTTTTCTATAGAAGTGTGTGTTTCCGCCACAGAATAAAACATTTTAAAAGATAATGGCAAGTTTATATCTGGCAATTTTCAGTCAGAATTGCATGATATAAACTTATTTTTTAGCTTGCCTTCGATACGACACACGACTGGCAGATCAATGACAGGACGGTGAATGTGGATGATTTAACTTGATTGACAGGGCAGTTTAAACCGAGATGAAGTAGCTTGCCTACTCAAAAGTTTCTTCATAAAAAGAGTGCATGCTTGAGTGTGTCGTGTAAATAAGATAATTCACCTTTGGCTAAAACCCCGCCCCCCTTAGTTACTGTTGCTACGTCCGTCAACTTCATCTGGGCTCTGGTTTGGTATCAACATGGCTTATGCTGTGACGCTCTTCCTGCTGACATCTTATCAAACTTTTATAAAGCAGCAAATAAAGTGTCTGATAGAAGTAGGCAGAAGCGGCTCAGTGTGCGTTCGAAGGCTTTATTCAAGACATACCGGAGAAACACAACAACAACAAGATCCAAATAGAGGCAAAAGCATAACGGTCACAGTCAAAAAACTGACCCAGCGCATCATATCCTAATGGAGACGGAGACTGGGACTCACAATATCAGGAGCAACACTGTTCATCGCAGAGCTGGTCTCTATTCACTTCTATAATCGTTATTAAAGCAAACGGACTACGCGAGTATAAAGTTGTGTTTATTAGCAGCGTGTGCTAGCGTATCAACAATTA
>JARPMJ010001830.1:125000-141987 GCA_033366665.1 Phoxinus dragarum | reverse complement strand
CGCAGCACTAAGATCGAGTAAAACTAGTATTGAGATACAGCCTTGGTCAGAAGCTAAAAGTAATCATTTGTAATTTTAACCAGTGCAGTTTCTGTGCTATGATGTGGCCTGAATCCTGACTGAAATTTTCATAGATATCGTTTTCTTGCTAGAAAGAGCACAGTTGAGCGGACACAACTTTTTCTAGTATTTTAGACATAAATGGAAGATTTGAAATGGGTCTGTAATTTGCTAGGTTATTTGGATCTAATTGTGGTTTCTTAATAAGAGGTTTTATAACTGCCAGCTTGAATGTTTTTTGGAACGTGACCTAAAGATAGAGACGAGTTAATAATATTGAGAAGAGGCTCTTCCACTACAGGTAACACTTCTTTCAGTAGTTTAGTGGGTATTGGATCTAATAAACATGTTGTTGGTTTAGATGCAGTGATAAGTTTATTTAGCTCTTCCTGTCCTATAGTTGTAAAGCGCTGTAGTTGTTCTTGAGGGGCAATAATTGAGGCTGAATCATAAGACGCTGTCAAAGATTGTACATTTACAATTGTGTTTCTGATGCTTTCTATTTTCTCAGCGAAGAAATTCATGAAATCATTACTATTAAGATGTAACGGAATATTTTGTTCAGGTGATGTCTGTTTATTTGTTAATCTAGCCACAGTGTTAAATAAAAACCTTGGATTGTTTTGGTTATTTTCTATTAGTTTGCGGAGATGTTCAGCCCTGGCTGCTTTTAGAGCCTTTTTATAACGTGACATCACTAGCTGCGTTTACATGGACCCTTATAATCGGATGAAGGCTCAATCGGATTGAAAAACCTTCATGTAAACACCTTAATTGATCCGATTGAGCTCGATCCGATTGAAATTTCGATCGGATTGAAAGGGGTGGTTTATTCCTTTTGTAATCCGATCAAGAGAAAATGTAAACACTTAATCGGACTGAAAACCAAATCTGAAAGGAATGCGCATGTGCAATGACAGCTACCGAGTTTATACAGTACGATTGCGACTCGCATTGTCAATGGTATTGGTGCTCTCACCCATGGGCGTCAGTTTGGTTTGAAATGTGCTGGGGACAGAGACGAGAGACGCATATTTTTTTTCTTTAAACACTTGCATTTTCCTATCAACAGTGTAAACAACTTTAAATACTCAATCTTTTCTGGTCATACAGAAAGGGAATATGCATCAGTCGCAAGTAGGCTACTTTTATTTGGGTAAACTCACAATAACAAGAAAACGTCGTGCTTTTGTAAAATAAAATAAAACAAACAGGGCGCGCTATAATTATCTCCATGCGTGAACTGGAGCGCGTCTCAATAATGAACTGAAATACAGTGTATAGCCTCAAAAATATTATGAATATTTCTATATAAAGCTCGAATGTCCACTTTTAAACTAAAAATGTGAATCGAAAGCAAATACCGGCTGATTAGGCTGTAATCCATATGAAAGGTGCATTTCTCTCTAAAGGCGCATCCACTTTACAGCGGAGATGTATAGTAGATATGTTTGGAGCCGACACTGATTTAGAAATATATATTTTATTAATAAACAATAAAAATGCCTCATTATTTTTTCAGACATATTATCATTAGTCTGCTTTTGCCGGTGCTTTGCGGCAAGATATGTGCTTGAGCGCGGAATAGCCTAGGCTATATTCCTCCATGCACTCAGTATTTAAGCAGAAATTAATATAAACGTGAGAAAAAATAAAACGAGCTCCACAGAACATAAAATATTCATTTTATTTTATTTTTCGTGTTCGCATTTATGAGGAAAAAACAATGTTAGGACGAGACAGTTCTCGTTACGGACGTGACTGCTCTGAAATCGGCACTAAAATATGCTTTAAAACATTCACAGACCTCAATCAGAAAGCACAAAGCCTTTCTTTAAAGTGAATTTCGTTTTATATTAATTGTATCTTAATTTTAATCAATGTTTCATCAACCAATTGCCTGGATTTAATAAATAATAAGTAAAGCAAATATATCTATATCGCGCTCGTCGTCTCCTAATTAGCAGCTGGAGTACGTAAATGTTAAATCTGATTTAAAAAACAAAACAAAAAAAGTAATGGTAAGAGGGTGGCTGTTATGCGCATCGTGGAACGGCGGAATCGTCTAGTGGACTGATTGTGTGTAACTGCGCATGTCTAAAACGATCAAATCAGATGTAAAGCTTGTGACATGTAAACGCGCACATCAACCCGATTACTTTATTTGTCGTCCATGTAAACACCTTGTTCGGATTCTTTAATCGGATTGATTTCATTCGGATTGAGCCATGTAAACGCAGCTACTGTCTTTCCACGCGATTCTAAAGACCTCTAAAATTAGTTGTTTCCATTTGCGCTCTAAGTTACGAGTTTCTCTCTTGATAACATGCGTAGCACTGTTGTACCATGGTGCTTTAGTTTTCTCTCTAACCTTTTTTAATCTAATTGTGCAACAGTTTCTAATGTACTAGAGAAAATGTTGCTCATACTGCTAGTCATTTCCTCTAAGCTCATCTGTTAGTTTAGGTTCACTGAGGAGCGAGATAGATCAGGTAAGCTATTCAAGAATCTATCTATAGTGGTTGGAAGGATTGTTCTGCCTGGTCGATAACGCGCGCAACATGACACATTTCAGCCGTACGTAGTATGCAAGTTACCATGTAATGATCAGTGACATCATCACTTTGCGGTATAATATCTATATCGGTTGGATCGGTTCCATATGATATAATTAAATCTAGAGTATGATTAAGACGATGAGTGGGACCACTAACGTTTTGCTTGAACCCAAAGGAGTTTAATAAATCTGTAAACGCAGTCCCTAACGCATCATTTGTGTTATCAACGTGTATGTTGAAATCTCCAACAATTATTGCCTTATCGACATTGACCAATAGATCTGAGAGAAAATCTGCAAACTCTTTTAGGAAATCAGCGTAGGGCCCTGGCGGTCTATATACAGTAGCCAAGGCTAGAGATAATAGGGATTTCTTTCTTACATCTAGGAGCGTAACATTTAGCACAAGTACTTCAAACGAATTAAACCTGTGGCCTGTTTTCTGAGTAACATTAAGAATATCTCTATAGATTGTTGCAACACCGCCGCCACGACCAATCAGACGGGGCTCATGCTTATAACCGTATCCTGGCGGAGTGGACTCATTAGACCGAAATAATCATTTGGTTTAAGCCAGGTTTCAGTAAGACAAAGTACATCGAAGCTATTATCAGTGACCATTTCATTTACAATAACCGCCTTAGGTGTAAGCGATCTAATGTTTAGAAGACCTAGCTTTAGAAATTGTTTTTGTTCACTAATATTGAGATTTTCTGGTTTAATCACAATTAGATTTTCTTAGATCCTGCAGTAGATTTATTGTTTGGCCTCACTAAACGAGGAATAGACACAGTTTCTATATAGTGTTCTACACTGGTACTTATATCAATTAATTTGGGACAGCAAAGAATGTGATTTTGACTTTGACTTACTAGTCATATGGTGTGTAACGTCTTGGAGATATTGTCCGACAGAACAGCCGCTCCGACTCTGCTGGGGTGCAGGCCATCAGCACGGTAGAGCCTAGGTCGCTCCCAAAACAGATTCCAATTATTTACAAAGAGCAGTCTCTGTTCATTACACCATGACATCAACCATTCATTTAGTGCAAACAATCTACTGAACCTTTCTTGTCCTTGTCGGTACGTGGGAAGCGGTCCAGACACGACGATCTTTGCTTCAGGCGATGTTCTGCGTACCGTCTCGATCAGCTCCTGTAGTCCCTCTTCAGAACCTCCGTCTGCCGCAGCCTGATGTCGTTCACCCCCGCGTGCAGCACGACAGCTCCGACGCGCTCGTCACCGTTCAGGATCTCGGGGACCTGCGCAGCGACATCGAGAACACGAGCACCAGGAAAGCAGTGAGTGCGCACCATACCTTTACCTGAGGTAGCGCGGACATGCCGGACCATGGAACTGCCGATGATCACAGCGTCGTCGTGTTCCGTCTCGCGAAGAGGGGAGAAGCGGTTCCGGGTGGAGATCTCGAAGACCGGGAGGGGCGGAGAGGTCCTTGCTCTGGTCCTGGCTCGTGTCTTCCGCTGTGGCATCATCCAGGGTCCATGGTGCTGTGTCGGTGTCGGGGTAAACGAAACCAGGGGTGCTCGGGTCCTGTGCAGAGAAATACACGGAGTAGAGGAGGCCGGAGTCGAAAAGTTACTAACCACTGACTTGTGAGCATCGGCGCGTGATGCTTCAAGCGCTGATCGTCGGTCTCGCAGCTCGGCCTGCCTCCTCAGCAGATCACGGATCTGCTTCTCCACGGACTCCAGCTCCAACCGCACCGAATGCAGCTCAAACGTGTCCTCACCTGCACTCAGAGGTAGACACACATCCGATGTATTCGCCATTATGACAGATGAACAATAAATTAGCAGTGATGCTACCAATATCACTACTAATTTAGGACTGAAATCATGGATAGAACCTGTATCCTTCCAGTGATTCGAGTGTAAATAAGACGGTCGATAGGCGAGACCACGCGTGCAAATGCTAGCGGGCTAACGTTAGAGACAGTAACGGAGGTTCGGAAGTTGGATATAACCAGCGATATCAAAGCAATCCGATTGTTTTTTATAGAGAGTAGTATCGGAGATATGTTCACACGCTGAAAAAGTAGAGAAAAATAGAGAAATGGAGATTCGACGGATCTCCAACACAAACAAAGTGACAAACAAGCGATTCGAAACACAAACTAACAGTTAAGCGATTCGAAGCACGACAACACAACAAGCGATTCGAAACACAGCACAAACTAGCAGTTAAGCGATTCGAAACACAAACTCCAACACAAACAAGCGATTCGAAAACACAAACTCCAACACAGCCAAAGCGGTTCGAAACACAGACACAAACTTCAAACACAACAAGCGATTCGAAGCACAAGCACAAACACAAACTCCAACACAAACAGAGCGATTTCAGTGATTCGAGTGTAAATAAGACGGTCGATAGGCGAGGCCACGCGTGCAATGCTAGCGGGCTATCGTTTAGAGATAGTAACGGAAGTTCGGAAAGTTGGATATAACTAGCGATATCAAAGCAATCCGATTGTTTTTTATAGAGAGTAGTGTCGGAGATATGTTCACACGCTGGAAAAATAGAAAATGCTCGTTTCTAAATGATTGTAAAGAACAAAATCAAAGATTTATGAATCAAGTCGACGGAGCTTCAACACACACAATGTACTAAATCATGCTAGAAGCTCTAGCAATGTGCTAAATCATGCTAACAATGTACTAAATCATGCTAGAAGCTCTAGCAATGTACTAAATCATGCTATACGATGTGTTAAATCATGCTAGAAGCTCTAGCAATGTGCTAAATCATGCTACCAATGTGCTAAATCATGCTAGAAGCACTAGCAATGTACTAAATCATGCTAACGATGTGTTAAATCATGCTAGAAGCTCTAGCAATGTGCTAAATCATGCTACCAATGTGCTAAATCATGCTAGAAGCACTAGCAATGTACTAAATCATGCTAACGATGTGTTAAATCATGCTAGCAACATGTTCAAACATTTGAGTAAAATATGCTAAATCATGCTAGAAGCACTAGCAATGTACTAAATCATGCTAACAATGTGTTAAATCATGCTAGAAGCACTAGCAATTTACTAAATCATGCTAACAATGTGTTAAATCATGCTAGAAGCACTAGCAATGTACTAAATCAAGCTACCAATGTGCTAAATCATGCTAGCAACATGTTAAAACATTTTAGTAAAATATGCTAAATCATGCTAGAAGCACTAGCAATGTATTAAATCATGCTAGCAAACATTTTAAAACATTTTAGCTAAATCATGCTAGAAGCACTAGCAATGTACTAAATCATACTTGGTGCTAATTCATGTTAAAAACATGCCAGCAGTGTGCTAAATCATGTAAGCTATGTGTTAAATAATGCAAGCAAAATGTTAAAACATGTTAACTATGTGTTAAATCATGTTAGCAACATGCTAGTAAAATGTTAGCAGTGTTAAGTCATGCTAGCAGCACGTTAAAACATGTTAGCAGCACGTTAAAACATGTTAGCGGTTTGTTAAATCAGGTTGTCATCATGCTAAACATGTTAGCAATGTGTTCATTTATGCAAGAAACATGCTAGCAACGTGTTCAATTATGCTAACAATGCTAAAACATGTTAGCAATGTGATAAATAATGCTTAAATATGTTTAAAATGTGCTGAATCATGTTAAAAATGTATTAAATTATGCTAGAAACATAATAGCAACGTGCTAAATCATGCTAGCAATGTTAAAACATTTTAACAATGTGTTAAATCATGCTAGCAATGTGTTAAATCATCCTAGTAAAATGTTAGCGATGTGTTAAAGGCACTTTATCAGGTCGATCCAAACCTGTATGGCTGTCCTCCGTGAAACATAGAAAAGATACTTTGAAAGATGTTGGGAGTCACACAGGTTTGAATGACATCACTGCGAGTTAATGATGTCATCTCTCTGTCTGTCTCTCAGGATGTGAGTGTGTTAAAGGCCACAGGAGTGTCAGCGAGGGGCGGAGTCACACAGCTCATTAGCCCCGCCCTCCTGCTGCAGCCGCAGTGGCGCATGCACACGCTAACAGACACGCTAACAGACGAGCAGGTACAGATCCTCTCAGTTTAGCACATCACATTAAACTAAACGAAGCTGAAGTTAAACGAAGTTTGTTTTTGTATTCCAGTGCCATCAGTCAGGTGTTCCTGCGCTCATGAGCGTATCTGAGGTTCTGCACAGCAGGTGACGACTCTCCGCTACAGCTAAACACATCTTTAGACGTTCACATCTTCAGTCAGTCACTGGCTATGTTTACATGCTGTTTACATTTTGCTATTTCTACATCATAACGCTATTTCTACGTCATTCCGCTATTTCTACGTCATTCCGCTATTTCTACGTCATTACGCTATTTCTACGTCATTAAGCTATTTCTACGTCATTACGCTATTTCTACATCATTACGCTATTTCTATATATAACGCTATTTCTACGTCATTACGCTATTTCTACGTCTTTACGCTATTTCTACGTCATTACGCTATTTCTACGTCAATGCGCTATTTGTACGTCATTACGCTATTTCTACGTCATTACGCTATTTCTACGTCATTACGCTATTTATACGTCATTGCGCTATTTCTACGTCATTGCGCTATTTCTACGTCATTGCGCTATTTCTACGTCATTGCGCTATTTCTACGTCATTACGCTATTTCTACATCATTACGCTATTTCTACGTCATTACGCTATTTCTACATAATTACGCTATTTCTACATCATTACGCTATTTCTACGTCATTGCGCTATTTCTACATCATTGTGCTATTTCTACAATCATTACGCTATTTCTACATCATTACGCTATTTCTACATCATTACGCTATTTCTACATCATTGTGCTATTTCTACGCAATTACGCTATTTCTACATCATTACGCTATTTCTACATCATTACGCTATTTCTACATCATTGTGCTATTTCTATGCAATTACGCTATTTCTACATCATTACGCTATTTCTACGTCATTACGATTTTCTACATCATTGCGCTATTTCTACACAATTACGCTATTTCTTACATCATTACGCTATTTCTACGGCATTACGATATTTCTACATCATTGCGCTATTTCTACATCATTGCGCTATTTCTACGCAATTACACTATTTCTACATCATTACGCTATTTCTACATCATTGCGCTATTTCTACGCAATTACGCTATTTCTACATCATTACGCTATTTCTACATCATTGCGCTATTTCTACGTCATTACGATATTTCTACATCATTGCGCTATTTCTACACAATTACGCTATTTCTACATCATTATGCTATTTCTACGTCATTACGCTATTTCGACATCATTGTGCTATTTCTACGCAATTACGCTATTTCTACATCATTACGCTATTTCTACATCATTGCGCTATTTCTACGCAATTACGCTATTTCTACATCATTACGCTATTTCTACATCATTACAATTTTCTACATTATTGCGCTATTTCTACACAATTACGCTATTTCTACATCATTACGCTATTTCTACGTCATTACGATATTTCTACATCATTGTGCTATTTCTACATCATTACGCTATTTCTACGTCATTCCGCTATTTCTACGTCATTCCGCTATTTCTACGTCATTACGCTATTTCTACGTCATTAAGCTATTTCTACGTCATTACGCTATTTCTACATCATTACGCTATTTCTACGTCATTCCGCTATTTCTACGTCATTCCGCTATTTCTACGTCATTACGCTATTTCTACGTCATTAAGCTATTTCTACGTCATTACGCTATTTCTACATCATTACGCTATTTCTATATATAACGCTATTTCTACGTCATTACGCTATTTCTACGTCATTACGCTATTTCTACGTCATTACGCTATTTCTACGTCAATGCGCTATTTGTACGTCATTACGCTATTTCTACGTCATTACGCTATTTCTACGTCATTACGCTATTTATACGTCATTGCGCTATTTCTACGTCATTGCGCTATTTCTACGTCATTGCGCTATTTCTACGTCATTGCGCTATTTCTACGTCATTACGCTATTTCTACATCATTACGCTATTTCTACGTCATTACGCTATTTCTACATAATTACGCTATTTCTACATCATTACGCTATTTCTACGTCATTGCGCTATTTCTACATCATTGTGCTATTTCTACATCATTACGCTATTTCTACATCATTACGCTATTTCTACATCATTACGCTATTTCTACATCATTGTGCTATTTCTACGCAATTACGCTATTTCTACATCATTACGCTATTTCTACATCATTACGCTATTTCTACATCATTGTGCTATTTCTATGCAATTACGCTATTTCTACATCATTACGCTATTCTACGTCATTACGATTTTCTACATCATTGCGCTATTTCTACACAATATACGCTATTTCTACATCATTACGCTATTTCTACGGCATTACGATATTTCTACATCATTGCGCTATTTCTACATCATTGCGCTATTTCTACGCAATTACACTATTTCTACATCATTACGCTATTTCTACATCATTGCGCTATTTCTACGCAATTACGCTATTTCTACATCATTACGCTATTTCTACATCATTGCGCTATTTCTACGTCATTACGATATTTCTACATCATTGCGCTATTTCTACACAATTACGCTATTTCTACATCATTATGCTATTTCTACGTCATTACGCTATTTTCGACATCATTGTGCTATTTCTACGCAATTACGCTATTTCTACATCATTACGCTATTTCTACATCATTGCGCTATTTTCTACGCAATTACGCTATTTCTACATCATTACGCTATTTCTACATCATTACAAATTTTCTACATTATTGCGCTATTTCTACACAATTACGCTATTTCTACATCATTACGCTATTTCTACGTCATTACGATATTTCTACATCATTGTGCTATTTCTACATCATTACGCTATTTCTACGTCATTCCGCTATTTCTACGTCATTCCGCTATTTCTACGTCATTACGCTATTTCTACGTCATTAAGCTATTTCTACGTCATTACGCTATTTCTACATCATTACGCTATTTCTACGTCATTCCGCTATTTCTACGTCATTCCGCTATTTCTACGTCATTACGCTATTTCTACGTCATTAAGCTATTTCTACGTCATTACGCTATTTCTACATCATTACGCTATTTCTATATATAACGCTATTTCTACGTCATTACGCTATTTCTACGTCATTACGCTATTTCTACGTCATTACGCTATTTCTACGTCAATGCGCTATTTGTACGTCATTACGCTATTTCTACGTCATTACGCTATTTCTACATCATTACGCTATTTCTACGTCATTACGCTATTTCTACATAATTACGCTATTTCTACATCATTACGCTATTTCTACGTCATTGCGCTATTTCTACATCATTGTGCTATTTCTACATCATTACGCTATTTTCTACATCATTACGCTATTTCTACATCATTACGCTATTTCTACATCATTGTGCTATTTCTACGCAATTACGCTATTTCTACATCATTACGCTATTTCTACATCATTACGCTATTTCTACATCATTGTGCTATTTCTATGCAATTACGCTATTTCTACATCATTACGCTATTTCTACGTCATTACGATTTTCTACATCATTGCGCTATTTCTACACAATTACGCTATTTCTACATCATTACGCTATTTCTACGGCATTACGATATTTCTACATCATTGCGCTATTTCTACATCATTGCGCTATTTCTACGCAATTACACTATTTCTACATCATTACGCTATTTCTACATCATTGCGCTATTTCTACGCAATTACGCTATTTCTACATCATTACGCTATTTCTACATCATTGCGCTATTTCTACGTCATTACGATATTTCTACATCATTGCGCTATTTCTACACAATTACGCTATTTCTACAATCATTATGCTATTTCTACGTCATTACGCTATTTCGACATCATTGTGCTATTTCTACGCAATTACGCTATTTCTACATCATTACGCTATTTCTACATCATTGCGCTATTTCTACGCAATTACGCTATTTCTACATCATTACGCTATTTCTACATCATTACAATTTTCTACATTATTGCGCTATTTCTACACAATTACGCTATTTCTACATCATTACGCTATTTCTACGTCATTACGATATTTCTACATCATTGTGCTATTTCTACATCATTACGCTATTTCTACATCATTATGCTATTTCTACGTCATTACGTTATTTCGACATCATTGTGCTATTTCTACGCAATTACGCTATTTCTACATCATTACGCTATTTCTACATCATTGCGCTATTTCTACGCAATTACGCTATTTCTACATCATTACGCTATTTCTACGTCATTACGATTTTCTACATCATTGCGCTATTTCTACATCATTGCGCTATTTCTACACAATTACGCTATTTCTACATCATTACGCTATTTCTACGTCATTACGATATTTCTACATCATTGCGCTATTTCTACGCAATTACGCTATTTCTACATCATTACGATTTTCTACATCATTGCGCTATTTCTACACAATTACGCTATTTCTACATCATTACGCTATTTCTACGTCATTACGATATTTCTACATCATTGCGCTATTTCTACGCAATTACGCTATTTCTACATCATTACACTATTTCTACATCATTACGCTATTTCTACATCATTGCGCTATTTCTACATCATTCATTGCACACCGCGCAGTCCTTTCAGTTTCGTTCTTTTAAATCCAATCAAGTGTTGGCATGTTCTCTCGATCGGATTAGAAAAGGAATAAACCCCTTTCAATCCGATCGACGTCTCATTGGGACCGAGCTCAAGCGGGTCGGTTGAGGCGTTTACATGAAGACTTCAGTGCGATTGAGCCGCCATACGCTCACTAACAGATTATTGGCTGCGTGTAAACGTAGCCAATGAGAGACGCTTTGTGTGTTTTAACAGCTCCGCCCCTGAGATCGTCTCCTTTTATGGAGTCGTTCTCAGCGAATCACATTACAGGAGGACAGCGGAACTAAACCCAAGATCCAATCACTGACTGCCGCTAAAGGTTTGGCTCCGCCTCCTCGTTCTCTCTCTGCATTCCACTCGTAGTCTCTATGTGTGTGTGTGTGTGTGTGTGTGTAGTTTCACAGAGATCTTCCCTGTAATCTTCCAGATCCGAGCGCCGTAGAGGATCTGAGGGTGCGTCTGAGCGTCCAGGACTCTGCATGTCCAGGTCATGTGATCCACGTGTATCTGGACCTGTCGTGCGGCCCGTACACACTCGGCCTGGTCCCCGGAGCCGCGCTGCAGATACACCACGCTCAGCGCAAAGTGTCCAGGTGTGTGTGTGTGTGTACGAACCCTGTATTAATTTTTTCTTAGTTTTCTTGCGACTGTTTACAAATTATCCAAAGAGTCTGCTGTATTTTACTTTATATATTATATTATTACATATTATTACATCATCTGTCAGAAGTTTGGAAACATTACGATTGTTTAAAAAGAAGTTCTGAAAGAAGTCAGACATTTGTGTTCAAAAATGTATTTGCTGCTCAAGAAACATTTCTGATTATTACTGCTGCTGAAAACTGCTGTGCTGCTTCATATATTTGTGGAAATGGAGAAACTTTTTACAGGATTTACTAACAGCATTTATTTATTATTTATTCGCATTTCAATAAATGAATATATCAAATGTATTAAATTATTTTGTAACATTATACATGTCTTTACTGTCACCTTTGATCAATTTAATGTGTTTGTGTGTGTGCGTGTGTGTGTGCGTGTGTGTGTGTGTGTGTGTGTGTGTGTGTGTGTGTGTGTGTGTGTGTTCGCGTGCGCGTGTGTGTGTGCGTGTGTGTGTGTGTAGGGCGAGTAACGTGTACTGCCGCTCTCTCCCCATCAGCCGTGTGAGCGTCACTGATCTGAGTTCAGTCTGTTCAGGGTGAGTGTGTTTACTAACTTTACTTCCTTTCAATTTCAACCAGGAAATACAGGATGTAGAATTGTAGTTTGAAATCAAATCTTGTATTTTTATTTATTTATTATAAATTATTTCTTTATTTACTGAAAAAATGCTTTTCTTACTCAGTTTTTTTTTTGTCTTGTTTCCAGTTCAAATATCAAACTTTTCTTAAATCAAGATGCATTTACTAGATGAGTGAAATGACATAAGATATTGAGTCTTGTTTTCTGGGGAATTAATCAAAATTAAGTGAGTTGATGCTCAAAACAAGCAAAATGATCTGCCAACGGGGTCAGAAAAATTCTTCTTCATTTTCCACATCTTCACGGACACAACAATGATTTCCCTCGTGTGTTAATATTTTTCCTTGTAATAATGTATGATTTGCAAAAATGAAAACTGCTGCGTCCGTTTATATTAGAGAATCAAAGTGTGTGTGTTGTTCACACGCTACATAATGGCCAAGCGCGCGCCCTTAAAATAGCATATGACTAACTCGCGGCGCCGCTGTCTATAGACTGGGTTTCTCCTGGTCAGCGGCGGAGTTGTTTTCTGGAACTGCAGAATATCACCAGGGAACGTTTGCGCCGGAACACGCTCCTCTTTACACTGAACCGCCCCCCCGAGCGCAAGTTCATTCCCTAATTTACCGACGTGTGTCTGTGGAGGGAAGAGTCGCTGTGCGCGGGTGCAAAATAGGAATGATACATGCGGCGGTGTTCAAAGTCAATTGCGCTCGGTGCAAGATACGGCCTCAGTGTCTGGACAGTGTTGTGTGAGAGAGAGAGCACAGGACAGGTCAATCACTTCTGCGGGCTGGCTCCATTTATCATCCAAACATAGATTAATGATAGATTGGGTGGTGAGGGCGAACCGGTTCGGCTCCGGAGGGTCTGGGGGACACACGTACGGCGGCGATGAGCCTACGCCGCGGTTTGCTCTCCAGAGCGCTGACTCTCGACGAACGCTCGATCAACATCCGCCATCTTGCTGACAGACCCGCTAGCACTGGCCCCCTCCCACTAGCGGATTTCGTCTCGTCCTTTTCCTTCTGGACGCGCGAATGGATTTAAAATGTTCAAGCGTTCAACTAGACATGACAGACACGAATTTGCCGCTCTAGTCGCGTGTGGTGTGAACGCAGCGTAAGGACGTGGAATTAAAATGGAACTAAAATTTTGATAATAATGTGAAAAGGTGATTTCATGATGTGATAAATAACTGATATTTTGACTTTGATTTCAGTTTTTCACGCTTGGCGTTTCCGTCCGTCTCTCTGCAGGTCAGGTGTGTCTCAGGCTCCTCCTCCCTCCCATGATGCTCTTGGGCGAGTGGGCGTCGGCCAGGACGCAGCGGGGGGTGGTGGGGCAGGTCAAAGGTCACGTGGTGCGTGTGCTGTCCCTGCGGCTGCAGTGGACGTGTTCTCTCTGCGGGAGCATCTTCAGACAGGTAGTGATGTCATCGCTTGCGTCACATGTTCTGTTAGGCTGATTACCCAGAATTCCTTCCTGTCCTGTCCTGTCTTTTTTTTTTTTTTTTTTACCATTTAGGGATAAAAAAGTCTCTGTCTTTGAAGAGTTAAAAGTTAAAAAATCAAACATAATTATTTAAGAATAAGTTAAATCATGCTGACAGTTATAAACCTCCGATTCACAACCTCATTTAAACTCAGTTCCGTGATGAGTGATGAGTGAATGAGTGATGAGTGAATGAGTGATGAGTGATGAGTGATGAGTGGATGAGTGATGAGTGAATGAGTGATGAGTGATGAGTGATGAGTGATGAGTGATGAGTGAATGAGTGAATGAGTGATGAGTGAATGAGTGATGAGTGATGAGTGATGAGTGAATGAGTGATGTGATGAGTGAATGAGTGAATGAGTGATGAGTGAATGAGTGAATGAGTGATGAGTGAATGAGTGATGAGTGATGAGTGATGAGTGATGATGTGATGAGTGATGATGTGATGAGTGAATGAGTGAATGAGTGATGAGTGATGAGTGATGAGTGAATGAGTGATGAGTGAATGAGTGATGAGTGAATGAGTGATGAGTGATGATGTGATAAGTGAATGAGTGATGAGTGATGAGTGAATGAGTGATGAGTGATGAGTGAATGAGTGATGAGTGAATGAGTGATGAGTGAATGAGTGATGAGTGAATGAGTGATGAGTGAATGAGTGATGAGTGAATGAGTGAATGAGTGATGAGTGAATGAGTGATGAGTGAATGAGTGATGAGTGATGAGTGAATGAGTGATGAGTGATGAGTGAATGAGTGAATGAGTGAATGAGTGAATGAGTGATGAGTGATGAGTGAATGAGTGAATGAGTGAATGAGTGATGAGTGAATGAGTGATGAAGTGATGATGTGATGAGTGAATGAGTGATGAGTGAATGAGTGATGAGTGAATGAGTGATGATGTGATGAGTGATGATGTGATGAGTGAATGAGTGATGAGTGAATGAGTGATGAGTGATGATGTGATGAGTGATGAGTGAATGAGTGATGAGTGAATGAGTGATGATGTGATGATGTGATGAGTGATGAGTGAATGAGTGAATGAGTGATGAGTGATGAGTGAATGAGTGATGAGTGATGAGTGAATGAGTGATGAGTGATGATGTGATGAGTGAATGAGTGAATGAGTGAATGAGTGATGAGTGATGAGTGATGAGTGAATGAGTGATGAGTGATGAGTGAATGAGTGATGAGTGAATGAGTGAATGAGTGATGATGTGATGAGTGATGAGTGAATAGTGATGAGTGATGAGTGAATGAGTGAATGAGTGAATGAGTGATGAGTGAATGAGTGAATGAGTGATGAGTGAATGAGTGATGAGTGAATGAGTGATGAGTGATGAGTGTTGATGTGATGATGTGATGAGTGAATGAGTGATGATGTGATGAGTGATGAGTGAATGAGTGATGAGTGATGAGTTGATGAGTGATGAGTGAATGAGTGAATGAGTGATGATGTGATGAGTGATGAGTGAATGAGTGATGATGTGATGAGTGATGAGTGAATGAGTGATGAGTGAATGAGTGATGAGTGAATGAGTGATGATGTGATGAGTGAATGAGTGATGATGTGATGAGTGATGAGTGAATGAGTGATGAGTGATGAGTGAGATGAGTGATGAGTGAATGAGTGATGAGTGATGAGTGAATGGGTGATGGAGTGATGAGTGATGAGTGAATGAGTGATGAGTGATGAGTGAATGGGTGATGAGTGATGAGTGAATGGGTGATGAGTGAATGGGTGATGAGTGAATGGGTGATGAGTGATGAGTGATGAGTGAATGGGTGATGAGTGATGAGTGATGAGTGAATGGGTGATGAGTGATGAGTGATGAGTGAATGAGTGATGAGTGATGAGTGAATGGGTGATGGGTGATGAGGTGATGAGTGAATGGGTGATGAGTGATGAGTGATGAGTGATGAGTGAATGAGTGATGAGTGATGAGTGAATGGGTGATGAGTGAATGGGTGATGAGTGAATGGGTGATGAGTGAATGAGTGATGAGTGATGAGTGATGAGTGAATGGGTGATTGAGTGATGAGTGAATGGGTGATGAGTGATGAGTGATGAGTGAATGGGTGAATGGTGATGAGTGATGAGTGAATGGGTGATGAGTGATGAGTGAATGGAGTGATGAGTGATGGTGAGATGAGTGATGAGTGTTGATGTGATGGAGTGATGAGTGATGATGGTGATGTGTGATGAGTGATGGATGATGGGTGATGAGTGAATGGGTGATGAGTGATGAGTGAATGGGTGATGGTGATGAGTGATGAGTGAATGAGTGATGAGTGATGAGTGATTGAGTGATGGTGATGAGTGATGAGTGAATGGGTGATGAGTGATGAGTGAATGAGTGAAGTGATGAGTGATGGTGATGGTGAATGGAGGTGATGAGTGATGAGTGATGAGGTGATGAGTGTTGAGTGATGGTGATGGGTGATGGAGTGATGAGTGATGGTGAATGGAGTGATGAGTGTGGTGATGAGTGAATGGGTGATGAGGATGGGTGATGAGTGATGAGTGATGAGTGATGGGTGATGAGTGATGGAGTGTGAGTGATGAGATGAGTGATGAGTGATGGGTGATGAGTGATGAGTGATGGGTGATGAGTGAATGGTGTGATGATGGGTGATGAGTGATGAGTGATGGGTGATGAGTGATGAGTGATGGGTGATGAGTGATGAGTGATGAGTGAATGGTGATGAGTGATGAGTGAATGAGTGATGAGTGATGAGTGAATGGGTGAATGGGTGATGAGTGATGAGTGAATGAGTGATGAGTGATGAGTGATGGTGATGAGTGATGGTGATGAGTGATGGGTGATGAGTGATGATGTGATGAGTGATGAGTGATGGTGATGAGTGATGAGTGATGGGTGATGATGGTGAATGGGTGATGAGTGATGAGTG
>JARPMJ010001830.1:117500-120000 GCA_033366665.1 Phoxinus dragarum | reverse complement strand
TTAAACACTCACTCACTCACTCACTCACACACGCTAAACACACACACACACATGCTCAGACATACACACACGCTAAACACACACACACACACATGCTCAGACATACACACATGCTAAACACACACACTCACTCACTCACTCACTCACTCACTCACACACACATGCTCAGACATACATACACGCTAAACACACACACACACATGCTCAGACATACACACACGCTAAACACACACACACACACACACACACACGCTAAACACACACACACACACACGTTAAACACTCACTCACTCACACACGCTAAACACACACACACACACGTTAAACACTCACTCACTCACTCACACACGCTAAACACACACACACACACGTTAAACACTCACTCACTCACTCACACACGCTAAACACACACACACACACACACACACGTTAAACACTCACTCACTCACTCACACACGCTAAACACACACACACACATGCTCAGACATACACACACCCTAAACACACGCACACACACATGCTCAGACATACACACACGCTAAACACACACACACACACACACACACGTTAAACACTCACTCACTCACTCACACACGCTAAACACACACACACACATGCTCAGACATACACACACCCTAAACACACACACACACATGCTCAGACATACACACACGCTAAACACACACACACACACACACACATGCTCAGACATACACACACGCTAAACACACACACACATGCTCAGACATACACACACGCTAAACACACACACACACACACACACGTTAAACACTCACTCACTCACTCACACACGCTAAACACACACACACACATGCTCAGACATACACACACCCTAAACACACACACACACACACACATGCTCAGACATACACACACGCTAAACACACACACACACACACACATGCTCAGACATACACACACGCTAAACACACACACACATGCTCAGACATACACACACGCTAAACACACACACACACACATGCTCAGACATACACACACGCTAAACACACACACACACACACTAAACACACACTGATACGCACAACCAATGCTGAATGACTCGTGCTGCTCAATGTTTCATGTGTTTTAATGTTCTGCTGCCGTTCTTGAGTGTTCATTGAAATATGTTTGTTATTAAATAACAATTATGTTTTTACACTAAATATTGTAACCAAACTCTTGTTCAGAAACAGAAATAAATTATATTTTATTCATTAAGTTTGATGGATTTATAGATTTGAATGTCTTAAATAGACGTTCAGTTTGAAGTTTGTCACCACTTAACCAATCACAGGGTAGCAAAGCATGTGGGGGCGGAGCTCCCTTCAAAATGAGCCTTAGGGGGGCGGAGCTCCTACAGATGAGCCTCAGGGGGCGGAGCTCCTACAGATGAGCCTCAGGGGGCGGAGCTCCTACAGATGAGCCTCAGGGGGCGGAGCTCCTACAGATGAGCCTCAGGGGGCGGAGCTCCTACAGATGAGCCTCAGGGGGCGGAGCTCCTACAGATGAGCCTCAGGGGGCGGAGCTCCTACAGATGAGCCTCAGGGGGCGGAGTTCCTTCAGATGAGCCTCAGGGGGCGGAGCTCCTATAGATGAGCCTCAGGGGGCGGAGTTCCTTTAGATGAGCCTCAGGGGGCGGAGCTCCTACAGATGAGCCTCAGGGGGCGGAGTTCCTTCAGATGAGCCTCAGGGGGCGGAGCTCCTACAGATGAGCCTCAGGGGGCGGAGCTCCTACAGATGAGCCTCAGGGGGCGGAGCTCCTACAGATGAGCCTCAGGGGGCGGAGCTCCTACAGATGAGCCTCAGGGGGCGGAGTTCCTTCAGCCTCAGGGGGCGGAGTTCCTTCAGATGAGCCTCAGGGGGCGGAGCTCCTACAGATGAGGCTCAGGGGGCGGAGCTCCTACAGATGAGCCTCAGGGGGCGGAGCCTGCAGACGGTCATTGATCACACAGGCAGCAGGACAGAAGGTATGTCACACATTACACGATCAGCAGAGGATCATTTCACTCTTAATGCGATCATTATTTTCCTGTTATCTGTAAAGCCGCTTGGAAACTATCTGTATTGTATAAAGCGCTGTATAAATAAATGTGACTTGACTTGATGGGTGATTGATCATGTCATGACGCTTGAGTTTGTGTGAGTTCAGTTCTCAGTGAGGTTTTTGTTGGTTTGTGTTTTTGGAGATTTTAAAACTTCTCACGTCGTGTCACAGTGTTAAAAAGTTCATGTTTAATATTGTGAGATTTACGAGCTGGTAATGTCAGTTACGCATGTTAATATTGTTCATTTTAACGGCTCTTATCAAACACACACTTCTGTCTCTAGCAGATGTTTATGTGTGTGTGTGTGTCCTTGGTTCTGTGTGTGTGTGTGTGTTTGCTATAGAAATCAATACGTGCAGCAGGAGAGTAAATAAAGCTTCAAAAGGAGACGAGATCCTCTGGAGAAGCTTCTGCTGGTGTGTTTGGTTAACGCT
>JARPMJ010001830.1:102500-112500 GCA_033366665.1 Phoxinus dragarum | reverse complement strand
ACACACTGATACCGAGAACTGATCATTTGTTTACCATCTAATTTACTCAGGCCTTAATATTTGGGCTTATTGTGAGGTGATAACGATATTCCCTCAGTGTTCGGCTCATCAGTGTAGTTTTTCTTAATATTTTGAATTCGTTTTTAGTCAAAGTTTTAGTAGTTTTTTCCCCCCATTCATTTATGCTTGTGTTCATAAGTTTGGCTGAAATCGTGTGTGTGTGTGTGTGTGTGTGTGTGTGTGTGTGCAGGCCTCAGGGGGCGGAGCTCAAGCGGATGAGGGCGTGGAGGAAGGGGGCGGAGTCAGGAGGCGGGTCCCTCACATTGAAATGAAGCTGGTCCCGCTGGAGGAGGGGTCAGAGGTCACGCTGAACAGTGACATCACTGCCATGGTGGACCGCAGAAAAGCAGCCGTCTACCTCACGCTGATCGGCCTGCTGATATTCTGCACAGGTCTACACACACACACACACACACACACACACACACACACACACACACACTAGTGTTGGGGGATAATTCATTACAAATAACTTGTTACATAATCAGATTACTTTTTCAAGAAACTAGCAAAGTAACTAAGTAACACAATTAGTTACTTTTTTGGGGGTGTAACGCAATATTGTAACATTACTTTTCATAAAAAGTAACTAAGTAACGCAATTTGTTACTTTTTGGGAAGTAAGGCAATATTGTAACATTCCTTTTCATAAAAAGTAACTAAGTAACACAATTAGTTACTTTTTGGGAAGTAACGCAATATTGTAACATTACTTTTCATAAAAAGTAACTAAGTAACACAATTAGTTACTTTTTGGGAAGTAACGCAATATTGTAACATTACTTTTCATAAAAAGTAACTAAGTAACGCAATTTGTTACTTTTTGGGAAGTAACGCAATATTGTAACATTACTTTTCATAAAAAGTAACTAAGTAACACAATTAGTTACTTTTTGGGAAGTAACGCAATATTGTAACATTACTTTTCATAAAAAGTAACTAAGTAACAATTAGTTACTTTTTGGGAAGTAACGCAATATTGTAACATTACTTTTCATAAAAAGTAACTAAGTAACACAATTAGTTCCTTTTTGGGAAGTAACGCAATATTGTAACATTACTTTTCATAAAAAGTAACTAAGTAACACAATTAGTTACTTTTTGGGAGTAACGCAATATTGTAACATTACTTTTCATAAAAAGTAACTAAGTAACACAATTAGTTCCTTTTTGGGAAGTAACGCAATATTGTAACATTACTTTTCATAAAAAGTAACTAAGTAACACAATTAGTTACTTTTTGGGAGTAACACAATATTATAATGCATTTATTTTAAAAGTAACTTTCCCTGACACTGCTCACACTCTCACTCACTCACACACACACACTCTCACACACACACACACACACACTCTCTCACACACACACACACACACACACACACACACACACACACTCTCTCTCTCTCTCACACACACACACACACTCACACACACACACACACACACACGCACTCTCGCACACTCTCACACACACTCACACACACTCTCACACACACACACACACACACACACACACTCCCACACTCACTCACTCACTCACACACACACACACGCACACACACTCTCTCGCTCACACACACACACACACACACTCTAGCTCTCACACAAACACACACTCTCTCACACACACACACACTCTAGCTCTCACACAAACACACACACTCTCTCACACACACACACACACACACACACACACACACTCACTCAGAGTTGGGTCTCCTCCGCAGCGTTCCTGCTGGGATACGTGGCGTTCCGGGGGATGTGCCACCTGTGTGTGGACGAGGGGGACCTGATCCCCCTGAACGACGCAGCGGGAGTGGACCCCCCCGCCTGAGGGAGCGGTGCTGTACATGTCCGAGCTCAGAGCCATGCTGAAGAAATACCTGAGGGAGGAGCGGATCGAGAGCACACTCAGGTCAGCAGCAGAACACCAGCAAACATAAACACTTACTAAAACTAAACTATACAAATCGGAAATTCAAATAAATTATTATAAAATAAAACTCTAAAATAAAAATAATTGAGTTTAGCTGCATGTCATGTGACCACTAACCAGCATCCGAGACCCGTGAACATGTGAATGTTGAACTCACCTGTGACCTCTGACCTGTGTTGTGTTGGTGTGTTTCAGGCGCGTGACCTCTGACCTGTGTTGTGTTAGTGTGTTTCAGGCGCGTGACCTCTGACCTGTGTTGTGTTGGTGTGTTTCAGGCGCGTGACCTCTGACCTGTGTTGTGCTGGTGTGTTTCAGGCGCGTGACCTCTGACCTGTGTGTTGTGTTAGTGTGTTTCAGGCGCGTGACCTCTGACCTGTGTTGTGTTGGTGTGTTTCAGGCGCGTGACCTCTGACCTGTGTTGTGTTTCAGGCGTGTGACCTCTGACCTGTGTTGTGTTAGTGTGTTTCAGGCGCGTGACCTCTGACCTGTGTTGTGCTGGTGTGTTTCAGGCGCGTGACCTCTGACCTGTGTGTTGTGTTGGTGTGTTTCAGGCGCGTGACCTCTGACCTGTGTGTTGTGTTAGTGTGTTTCAGGCGCGTGACCTCTGACCTGTGTTGTGTTAGTGTGTTTCAGGCGCGTGACCTCTGACCTGTGTTGTGTTAGTGTGTTTCAGGCGCGTGACCTCTGACCTGTGTTGTGTTGGTGTGTTTCAGGCGCGTGACCTCTGACCTGTGTTGTGTTTCAGGCGTGTGACCTCTGACCTGTGTTGTGTTTCAGGCGCGTGACCTCTGACCTGTGTTGTGTTTCAGGCGCGTGACCTCTGACCTGTGTTGTGTTTCAGGCGCGTGACCTCTGACCTGTGTTGTGTTAGTGTGTTTCAGGCGTGTGACCTCTGACCTGTGTTGTGTTGGTGTGTTTCAGGCGCGTGACCTCTGACCTGTGTTGTGTTTCAGGCGTGTGACCTCTGACCTGTGTTGTGTTTCAGGCGCGTGACCTCTGACCTGTGTTGTGTTTCAGGCGCGTGACCTCTGACCTGTGTTGTGTTTCAGGCGCGTGACCTCTGACCTGTGTTGTGTTTCAGGCGCGTGACCTCTGACCTGTGTTGTGTTTCAGGCGCGTGACCTCTGACCTGTGTTGTGTTAGTGTGTTTCAGGCGCGTGACCTCTGACCTGTGTTGTGTTGGTGTGTTTCAGGCGCGTGACCTCTGACCTGTGTTGTGTTTCAGGCGTGTGACCTCTGACCTGTGTTGTGTTTCAGGCGCGTGACCTCTGACCTGTGTTGTGTTTCAGGCGCGTGACCTCTGACCTGTGTTGTGTTTCAGGCGCGTGACCTCTGACCTGTGTTGTGTTTCAGGCGCGTGACCTCTGACCTGTGTTGTGTTTCAGGCGCGTGACCTCTGACCTGTGTTGTGTTAGTGTGTTTCAGGCGCGTGACCTCTGACCTGTGTTGTGTTGGTGTGTTTCAGGCGCGTGACCTCTGACCTGTGTTGTGTTTCAGGCGTGTGACCTCTGACCTGTGTTGTGTTTCAGGCGCGTGACCTCTGACCTGTGTTGTGTTTCAGGCGCGTGACCTCTGACCTGTGTTGTGTTTCAGGCGCGTGACCTCTGACCTGTGTTGTGTTTCAGGCGCGTGACCTCTGACCTGTGTTGTGTTTCAGGCGCGTGACCTCTGACCTGTGTTGTGTTTCAGGCGCGTGACCTCTGACCTGTGTTGTGTTTCAGGCGCGTGAGCCGGGCGTCTCATCCTCCGGGATCTTCAGAAGGGAACGCTTTGGCCCGGGAGATCCTCCAGAACCTGCAGAACCTCGGCATGGATCACACCTGGACCGACTCGCACTACGCCACGCTGCAGTTTCCCTCCAGGTCACACTGCATCGGTCAATTTGTGGTCAACCTATTAACTACATTACCCACAATGCTCTACAGAAAACTCCACCAATCAGAGTATCTGCGAGCAAAAGAGCTCTTTAGCTCCAAATCAAGTCTGTTTAGTTCCGTGTAACTGATACTCAACTGCCATTGGCTCATCTGCGTTCAAGGGGAGGGGCTTACCGATAGGTCAATTGACTCTCTATATGCATACACAAAGCTATGAAGGTCATGTGATTCTCCATGTGTTGGTTTGGTTAAAAAAAAAAATTATTTATTTTTTTGCAAAAAATTGGGCGGGCACCAACGCATCATACGTCTGCTCTGCTCCTATAGGACGCAGCAGAACACTCTCTGGTTGGTCGATTCTGAGGGGGCGGAGCTTGAGGAGATTCTGTTAGACAGCGAGGGATACTGCGCCTACAGCGCCACGGGAACAGCCACGGTAACCATGATGACCACCGCCGCTCATACACACACACACACACACACACACACAATGCCTCAGCACTTCGATTTGTCTCAACATGGGGACAAGAGAGCTGTCAGTCAATAAATGTCAAAAAGTAACTCAGATATTTTGTTGTAAATTTTATGTAATACTAGTTGTGTTACTAGTTACTTGAAAAAGTAATCTGATTACATAACTCAAGTTACTAGTAATGAGTGACACACAACACTGGCAAGGACCTTAACTGAAAAGGGGTCTATAATCCTGAAAATAATATTAAATTATGAAATGTGAGTCTTCGTGTGTGTGTGTGTTGCAGGGAGGCGTGTCTGAATAATGTTTGGCTCGGTGTGTGTGTGTGTGTGTGTTGCAGGGAGGCGTGTCTGAATAATGTTTGGCTCGGTGTGTGTGTTGCAGGGAGGCGTGTCTGAATAATGTTTGGCTCGGTGTGTGTGTGTGTTGCAGGGAGGCGTGTCTGAATAATGTTTGGCTCGGTGTGTGTGTGTGTTGCAGGGAGGCGTGGTGTACGTGAACTACGGGCGTCGGCAGGACTTCGAGGATCTGCGAGCGCTGGGCGTGTCCCTCAACGGCTCCATCGCTGTGGCGCGAGTGGGCGGAGCCGTTAGCTTCGCTGAGAAGGTGTGGCTTGCGCAGGAGGCGGGGCATGTGGGCGTCCTAATTTACCCCGACCCCGCCGACGTACCCCAGGATCCACGCCGACTCGGTCTCCATAGCAACGCCGTCATCTCCGAACACGTACGTAACAGCCCATCCAAAAATGATTGAAAAACCATTCTAGATTTATCAATCAAAATTACTTAATTATTTAATTTGTCCTCGTTTTTTTAGGAGTTGAAATTATACATTTGGTAATTTCAATGACTTTTCTTATTATTATTTATAAAAAGTTAACCATACAATTTTACTTAGCACTTTTTGATAAGTGTTTAAAAATATTTTTTTCTCTTCATGTGGTATTTATGTGCACTTTTATATAATTTTTTATACTGGTGTCTATTTTACCTAAAAAAAAAGTTTATTATTGAAATAATTATAGTTGATAAAATGATAAATTTGCCAGAATCTCTCAGTTTTGCCCTCGACTTCGACTCTAAATATTTTTTTACCCTCTTTATTTTAAACAGTTACAATTATTAGCACTTTTTCATAAGAATGTTTAAGAAAATCACATTTCTCATCATGTGGTATTTGTGTGCAGTGTTTTATTTTAATTATACTATTAAATTTATACTATTTTTAAGGAGGAAAGGTTAAAAAAATATTTTATAGATTTAAACTTTTTTTTATTACTTTCCCCCTAATTTTTAAGAGTTTAAATTTGCAAGATTTCTTTCTTATTAAAAAAACTGTATTTACTTCTCATTAATAATGCACTTTTTCACATGAATATTTAAAAATTATATTTCACTTCATTTATAGTTGCAGTTTTTGTATATTTTTGTTATACTGCTTTTATTGATATATTTATGTCCCTGTCACACCGAACATTGACAGAACCGTTTAGATTCTCCAAGAACAGTAATATTCCTCGAGTGTGAGTCGGAAGCTGTGCTCTGATCCTCCGCTGTGTTCGCTGACAGGTGCACCTGGGCTCCGGCGACCCCTTCACACCCGGCTTCCCCTCCTTTAACCACACCCAGTTCCCATCCACACAGTCCTCAGGCCTGCCAATCATTCCTGCTCAGCCAATCAGTGCCAACGTCGCTTCCAAACTGCTGAGGTCTGCCCCGCCCCTTTTCCCACTCATGATTCATGAAATGAATGTCCTCAATGTGAAATATGACCAGGACGTGTGTGTGTGTGTGTGTGTGTGTGTGTGTGAGTGTGTGTGAGTGTGTGTGAGTGTGTGTGAGTGTGTGTGTGTGTGTGTGTGTGTGTGTGTGCATATATTTAAGGTTCATATGAGATGTATTTATCTGTGTGTGTGTGTGTGTGTGTGTGAGAGAGAGAGAGAGAGTTTGTGTGTGTGTGTGAGAGAGATTTTCAAAATTACATTTATTACAATAAAAAACTAACCATTAAAACAGTTTTTTACAAGCTTAAAGCAAAGCACAATTCTCCATTCAAAACTGAACATAAGGCTTCTCTGTAACACCAGATAGATTCAAACTTCATTAAATTGTTCATAACCTTATAAAATCGAAAATCAACAACAATTCTAGATTTCACCAATACTTTAAAAACATGTACCACATCACTATCATTCCTTTGTTCTACATGGTTTCTCCTACTAATATATATGGCCATTTTCGCTTTACCAAGTACAAAGTTCAACAGCTGACATTCACCACTCCTACTTCTCATATATTTAAAACCACAAATTAAAATCTGCACAGAAAACACTTCATTAAAACAATTGAAAATTGTTTTCAACATGTCAAACAATGGCTTTAGCCTAAAACAGTAAGCAAAACAGTGAAAAACAGTCTCTCTTTCAGCACAAAAAGGACAGTCCTGGCTAGAATCAGAGTTTAAAATAGAGACAAAAGCATTAACTGGGATTGTTCCATGTAAAACCCTCCAATGAATGTCAGCTGTTTTTTTAGTCAATGGTGGCTTATAAAACGCTCTCCACTCTGGTCTAAAACTTTCATCCAACCTTAAAACATCCCGCCAAGGTGTATCAACTTTTTGATGTAAACCTTTTTTGTTAAAAAATTTTACACATACCTTATACAACTGTTTTCCTTTAACATCATTGAAATCTAAACACATATTCTTTAGTTGTAAGAAACCTCCAAAATGGTCATTTAAATGGGGGGATATAACAACCTTAGGAAATGGATCCGCATCATTGGGAAAAATGAGTCCTTCACAATAGTCCTTAAGTGTGTTCAATTCTTCTGATGTGAGAGCAGAACGCAATTTCTGTAGTATTAGAGACATTGTCCGAACAGATTTAATTTTCAGACAAGCAGTCACTTCTTCAGCATTTAAAAGTTCAGCCCCCACCAAATTTACAAGCTTTTTTAAAGATGTAATTCCGGCTTGAATAAAAAGTTCAGTAAGTGTACTGCTTGTATTCATTACATCCAGTCTTGCACCGTTGATCAGGGGTTCTTCCAACAACCAGAATAAGGAGTTTGTATCTTCAGACTTTTTCACATCAAAACAACTCCAAACTTTAAAAAGATTTTTATAGAAAATAGGCAAACATGAAATGTCAATCTTTTTAGAATCCATAAAAAACAGGGATTTGTCAAGGTTCATCTCTTTTACAGATTTCAGAATAAGGCTGGTTACTGTTCTCCAACTTGCGTTTTCTGAGCTTATTAAAAATCTCTGCAAAAAACTCAATCGAAATGCGGCAGTTCTGCTTTGCAGATGTACCAGTCCTTGCCCACCTTCCTCTTTTGGTAAATACAAAATGTTTTGTATTACCCAATGTAGCTTATCCCAGAAGAAATCTGTCAGAATTGATTGTATCTTTGACAACAAATAGATTGGTGGGTCAACACAAGCAAATCGATGCCACAAAAAGGATGCAACCAAGTTATTTATTATGATCACCCTTCCTCTATAAGACATTGCTGATTTTAGCCACTTCCACCTATCCAGTCGACCTTTAATCTTTTCAATTACACCTTCCCAGTTCTTCTGCACAGTGACTTCATCACCCAGATACACCCCCAGATATTTAAAACCATTTTTTTTCCATATTAAACCACCTGGTAAATCTGGCACTTTTTCTTTCCATTTTCCCAGCAACACTGCATCACTTTTCTTCCAATTTATTTTTGCAGAAGAAATGGATTCAAAATCACTGGCTACTTTTGTTAAATGTTCTATATCTGAATGTCCTTCAACCATAACAACAATATCATCAGCATACGCTGATAACTTAATTGCATTTTCACATTCCGGAATTCTTAAACCACTCAGCTCTTTTCTCAATTTACTTAAAAAAGGTTCTATTGCCAGCGCATAAAGCATTCCGGACAAAGAACAACCTTGTCGTATTCCACGTTTGACCTTAAACGGAGCGCATAAGCCACCATTGAACTTCAACACACCCTCAATGTCATTATACAAAGTTTTAATTTTATCACTAAAAATTGAATTAAAACCGAAGGCTTTCATAGCTTTCCATAAATAATCATGTTCAACACGATCGAAAGCTTTCTCTTGATCAATGGAAATCAAGCCTGCATTCAATCCAAACATTTTTACAACTTCAAAAATATCTCTAACTAATGAAATGTTATCAAATATTGACCTGCCAGGAATGCAATAAGACTGATCCGGATGTATGACCTCTTCTAAAACCTTTCCAAGTCTTGATGCTAACACTTTTGAAAGAATTTTGTAATCACAACATAACAAAGAAACAGGTCGCCAACTTGTTATGTGAGTTAAATCACCTTTTTTTGGTAAAAGAGTGAGAACTGCTCTTCGACAGCTTAACGGTAGACATCCTTCAGTTAAACTAACATTCAAAACTTCCAGTAGATCCTCTCCTATTATGTTCCAATAAGACTTATAAAACTCAATTGGAAGTCCATCGATTCCAGGAACTCGACCACATTCCATGTTTTGGAGGTTCTTATACAACTCTTCCAATGTTATAGGTTTATTAAGATCTTCATTGGACTTTGCAGAAATCTGAGGTAAATCTCTAAAAAAACTTTGTTCTAAACACTGATCTTCTTTGGACTCGTTTTTATACAACTTTTCATAAAAGCTAACTGCTCTCTTACGCATTTCAATTGGATCCGAAAGTAATACCCCACTTTCAGATTGTAAAACATTAATAAATCGTCGTTGCCCATTTTTCTTTTCCAACCCAAAGAAAAATTTAGATGGAGCATCCATCTCACTTGAGTTCTGAAACCTTGATCTTATTAACGCTCCTTGCGCTTTTAATCCAAGCAGATCAGATAAAGCAGTTTTTTTATATTTAAAATCATCAATAAGGTCTTGATTTCCAGTTTGTATTGAACTTTGAAGTCTTAAAATTTCAGCTTCTAAAATTTGAACAGATCTATTCAATTCTTTAGTGACATTCAGGGTGTATTGTTGACATAGTTGTTTTATTCTAATTTTCCCAAAATCCCACCAATTCTTTAAAGATGGAAAGTTATTCTTTTCCGTTCTAAAATTGATCCAAAAACAATTTAAAATTTCCATGAACTGACTATCTTCTAAAAGTGTTGTATTGAGATGCCAATAGGCACTATTTGGTTTAACAGACTTCAAGGAAATTACATATCCTATTAAACTGTGATCTGAAATACCAACCGGAGAAATAAAACAACTTTTAAAAATATTAAGGTGGTGTTTAAAAGTATACAACTTGTCTAACCTTGCTAATGATAACAAGTTATCTCGAGCATGGACCCAAGTGTATTGTCTAACATTTTTGTTAAAATTTCTCCATACATCACTTAAATCATGTGTTTCAACCATTTGAATGAGTCTCCTACGTGATGGCATATGTGGCTCAATATGGTTTCTATCTAGATTGCTTACTGCACAATTAAAATCACCCCCCAAAAACAAATATTCTTCTTCTTCACAATCCTCTAAAGTTTTGCAAAGAGTATCTAAAAAACACATTCTTTGTATTGGCTGACTTGGGGCATAAATACATATAAAAACAAGTACATAATTTTCGAAATTTGCAATCACTTTTAAAATTCTTCCTTTTATGATCTCCTCCAT
>JARPMJ010001830.1:85000-95000 GCA_033366665.1 Phoxinus dragarum | reverse complement strand
TTCTGTGTGTTCTCTGTGTTCTGTGTGTTCTGTGTGTTCTGTGTTCTCTGTGTTCTGTGTGTTCTGTGTGTTCTGTGTGTTCTGTGTTCTGTGTGTTCTCTGTGTTCTGTGTGTTCTGTGTTCTGTACTCTGTGTTCTCTGTGTTCTGTGTGTTCTCTGTGTTCTGTGTGTTCTGTGTGTTCTGTGTGTTCTGTGTTCTGTGTGTTCTGTGTTCTCTGTGTTCTGTGTGTTCTGTGTGTTCTGTGTGTTCTGTGTGTTCTGTGTGTTCTGTGTTCTGTGTGTTCTGTGTTCTCTGTGTTCTGTGTGTTCTGTGTGTTCTGTGTTATGTGTGTTCTCTGTGTTCTGTGTGTTCTGTGTGTTCTGTGTGTTCTGTGTTCTGTACTCTGTGTTCTCTGTGTTCTGTGTGTTCTCTGTGTTCTGTGTGTTCTGTGTACTCTGTGTTCTCTGTGTTCTGTGTGTTCTGTGTGTTCTGTGTTCTGTGTGTTCTCTGTGTTCTCTGTGTTCTGTGTTCTGTACTCTGTGTTCTCTGTGTTCTGTGTGTTCTCTGTGTTCTGTGTGTTCTGTGTTCTGTGTGTACTCTGTGTTCTCTGTGTTCTGTGTGTTCTGTGTTCTGTGTGTTCTCTGTGTTCTGTGTGTTCTGTGTGTTCTGTGTTCTGTGTGTTCTCTGTGTTCTCTGTGTTCTGTGTGTTCTCTGTGTTCTGTGTGTTCTGTGTACTCTGTGTTCTCTGTGTTCTGTGTGTTCTGTGTGTTCTGTGTTCTGTGTGTTCTCTGTGTTCTCTGTGTTCTGTGTTCTGTACTCTGTGTTCTGTGTGTTCTGTGTGTTCTGTGTTCTGTGTGTTCTGTGTGTTCTGTGTTCTGTGTGTTCTCTGTGTTCTCTGTGTTCTGTGTGTTCTGTGTTCTGTGTGTTCTCTGTGTTCTCTGTGTTCTGTGTTCTGTACTCTGTGTGTTCTGTATTCTGTGTGTTCTGTGTGTTCTGTGTGTTCTCTGTCTTCTCTGTATTCTGTGTGTTCTGTGTGTTCTGTGTTCTGTGTGTTCTCTGTGTTCTCTGTGTTCTGTGTGTTCTGTGTGTTCTGTGTGTTCTGTGTTCTGTGTGTTCTCTGTGTTCTCTGTGTTCTGTGTGTTCTGTGTGTTCTGTGTGTTCTGTGTTCTGTGTGTTCTCTGTGTTCTGTGTGTTCTCTGTTTTCTCTGTGTTCTGTGTGTTCTGTGTGTTCTGTGTTCTGTGTGTACTCTGTCTTCTCTGTATTCTGTGTGTTCTGTGTTCTGTGTGTTCTCTGTGTTCTCTGTGTTCTGTGTGTTCTGTGTGTTCTGTGTTCTGTGTGTTCTCTGTGTTCTGTGTGTTCTGTGTTCTCTGTGTTCTCTGTGTTCTGTGTGTTCTGTGTGTTCTGTGTTCTGTGTGTACTCTGTGTTCTCTGTGTTCTGTGTGTTCTGTGTGTTCTGTGTTCTGTGTGTTCTCTGTGTTCTCTGTGTTCTGTGTGTTCTGTGTTCTGTGTGTTCTGTGTGTTCTGTTGTTCTGTGTTCTGTGTGTTCTGTGTTCTGTGTTCTGTGTTCTGTGTGTTCTGTGTGTTCTGTGTGTTCTGTGTGTTCTGTGTTTTCTGTGTTCTGTGTTTTCTGTGTGTTCTGTGTGTTCTGTGTGTTCTGTGTTCTGTGTGTACTCTGTGTTCTGTGTGTTCTGTGTGTTCTGTGTTCTGTGTGTTCTGTGTGTTCTGTGTTCTGTGTGTTCTGTGTTTTCTGTGTGTTCTGTGTTCTGTGTGTTCTGTGTTCTGTGTGTTCTGTGTTCTGTGTGTTCTCTGTGTTCTGTGTTCTGTGTGTTCTGTGTGTTCTGTGTTCTGTGTGTACTCTGTGTTCTGTGTGTTCTGTGTTCTGTGTGTTCTGTGTTCTGTGTGTTCTGTGTTCTGTGTTCTGTGTGTTCTCTGTGTTCTGTGTGTTCTGTGTGTTCTGTGTTCTGTGTGTTCTGTGTGTTCTGTGTTCTGTGTGTTCTGTGTGTTCTGTGTGTTCTGTGTTTTCTGTGTTCTGTGTGTACTCTGTGTTCTGTGTGTTCTGTGTGTTCTGTGTTCTGTGTGTACTCTGTGTTCTGTGTGTTCTGTGTTCTGTGTGTTCTGTGTTCTGTGTGTTCTGTGTTTTCTGTGTGTTCTGTGTGTTCTGTGTTCTGTGTTCTGTGTGTTCTGTGTTCTGTGTTCTGTGTGTTCTCTGTGTTCTGTGTTCTGTGTGTTCTGTGTGTTCTGTGTGTACTCTGTGTTCTGTGTGTTCTGTGTGTTCTGTGTGTTCTGTGTTCTGTGTGATCTGTGTGTTCTGTGTGTTCTGTGTGTTCTGTGTTCTGTGTGTTCTGTGTGTTCTGTGTTCTGTGTTCTGTGTGTTCTGTGTGTTCTGTGTTCTGTGTGTTCTGTGTTCTGTGTGTTCTGTGTGTTCTGTGTTCTGTGTGTTCTGTGTTCTGTGTTCTGTGTGTTCTCTGTGTTCTGTGTGTTCTGTGTGTTCTGTGTGTTCTGTGTTCTGTGTGTTCTGTGTTCTGTGTGTTCTGTGTGTTCTGTGTTTTCTGTGTTCTGTGTGTACTCTGTGTTCTGTGTGTTCTGTGTGTTCTGTGTGTTCTGTGTTCTGTGTGTACTCTGTGTTCTGTGTGTTCTGTGTTCTGTGTGTTCTGTGTTCTGTGTGTTCTGTGTTTTCTGTGTGTTCTGTGTGTTCTGTGTTCTGTGTGTTCTGTGTTCTGTGTGTTCTCTGTGTTCTGTGTTCTGTGTGTTCTGTGTGTTCTGTGTGTACTCTGTGTTCTGTGTGTTCTGTGTGTTCTGTGTTCTGTGTGTTCTGTGTTCTGTGTGATCTGTGTGTTCTGTGTGTTCTGTGTTCTGTGTGTTCTGTGTGTTCTGTGTTCTGTGTTCTGTGTGTTCTGTGTGTTCTGTGTTCTGTGTGTTCTGTGTTCTGTGTGTTCTGTGTGTTCTGTGTTCTGTGTGATCTGTGTGTTCTGTGTGTTCTGTGTTCTGTGTGTTCTGTGTTCTGTGTGTTCTGTGTGTTCTGTGTTCTGTGTGTTCTGTGTTCTGTGTGTTCTGTGTTCTGTGTGTTCTGTGTTCTGTGTGTTCTGTGTGTTCTGTGTGTTCTGTGTTCTGTGTGTTCTGTGTTCTGTGTGTTCTGTGTGTTCTGTGTTCTGTGTGTTCTGTGTTCTGTGTGTTCTGTGTGTTCTGTGTGTTCTGTGTGTTCTGTGTTCTGTGTGTTCTGTGTGTTTTGTGTGTTCTGTGTGTACTCTGTGTTCTGTGTGTTCTGTGTTCTGTGTTCTGTGTGTTCTGTGTTTTCTGTGTGTTCTGCGTGTTCTGTGTTCTGTGTGTTCTCTGTGTTCTGTGTTCTGTGTGTTCTGTGTGTTCTCTGTGTTCTGTGTTCTGTGTGTTCTGTGTGTTCTGTGTTCTGTGTTCTGTGTGTTCTCTGTGTTCTGTGTTCTGTGTGTTCTGTGTTCTGTGTGTTCTGTGTTCTGTGTTCTGTGTTCTGTGTTCTGTGTGTTCTGTGTGTTCTGTGTTCTGTGTGTTCTGTGTGTTCTGTGTTCTGTGTGTTCTGTGTGTTCTGTGTGTTCTGTGTTCTGTGTGTTCTGTGTGTTCTGTGTTCTGTGTGTTCTGTGTTCTGTGTGTTCTGTGTGTTCTGTGTTCTGTGTGTTCTGTGTGTTCTGTGTTCTGTGTTTTCTGTGTTCTGTGTGTTCTGTGTGTTCTGTGTTCTGTGTTCTGTGTGTTCTCTGTGTTCTGTGTTCTGTGTGTTCTGTGTTCTGTGTGTACTCTGTGTTCTGTGTTCTGTGTGTTCTGTGTGTTCTGTGTGTTCTGTGTTCTGTGTGTTCTGTGTGTTCTGTGTTCTGTGTGTTCTGTGTTCTGTGTTCTGTGTGTTCTGTGTGTTCTGTGTTCTGTGTGTTCTGTGTTCTGTGTGTTCTGTGTTCTGTGTGTTCTCTGTGTTCTGTGTTCTGTGTGTTCTGTGTTCTGTGTGTTCTGTGTGTTCTGTGTGTACTGTGTTCTGTGTGTTCTGTGTTCTGTGTGTTCTGTGTGTTCTGTGTTCTCTGTGTTCTGTGTGTTCTGTGTGTTCTGTGTTCTCTGTGTTCTCTGTGTTCTGTGTTCTGTGTGTTCTGTGTGTTCTGTGTGTTCTGTGTTCTGTGTGTTCTGTGTTCTGTGTGTTCTGTGTTCTCTGTGTTCTGTGTGTTCTGTGTGTTCTGTGTGTTCTGTGTTCTCTGTGTTCTGTGTTCTGTGTGTTCTGTGTGTTCTGTGTGTTCTGTGTTCTGTGTTCTGTGTGTTCTGTGTGTACTCTGTGTTCTGTGTTCTGTGTTCTGTGTTCTGTGTGTACTCTGTGTTCTGTGTTCTGTGTTCTGTGTGTTCTGTGTGTACTCTGTGTTCTGTGTTCTGTGTTCTGTGTTCTGTGTGTTCTGTGTGTTCTGTGTTCTGTGTTCTGGACCCGTGCGGCTCTTAAAGGGACAGCACTGATATTCCGGCTGCACTCGTTCTTCACTGAATAACTTTATAAATATAGTTATAAAGTGCAGTTATTTTAGTTTCTGTCAAGGTCAAGGTAACTTTATTATCCCCGAGGGGCAATTTAGATTACAGCCAGCAGTAACAACAAATATAATAATCAAACAACAACAATAAACACAATCACAGAAGAACATAAATTATACTTGAATTCACCGGGTATTGTTAACAGTAGGGCTGTAACGATTTACGATATTAAACCGAAATCGCGACACTCAGATCCACGAACCTGTGTCGCGGTATGAGAAGGCAGATCGCGATCGACACACCCCTTCCCAGACTTATCTTTCTCGTCCAGAATAGATCCTAGGGCTGTGACGGGTCTTTTACATATTAGGTATGGGAATTCAATATTCGAAGATCGCTGGGTATCATTTGATTATTATTCAAAAATCGCACCTCTCCCCCACACGCATGCACACACACACACACGCGCGCGCGAGCGAGCACACACACACACACACACACACACACACACACACACACACACACACACACACTCACACACACCAGCAAACACCAGAGCAAGTGAGCAAAGCGTGCGGTGTTTGCTTGTATGTGTGTGTGTGTGTGTGTGTGTGTGTGTGTGTGTGTGTGTGTGTGTGTGTGTGTGGCACCGGCGCGCGCGTGAACTGGAGCTCACCTCATAAACGAATCGAAACTTAGAAAGCTTGAAATACTTTTACTTGATTTAACGTTAATTCAAAATAAAGAAATGGCTGCTTAGGCTAATTCGTAGGAAGTGTGCATTTCTCTATATAGGCGCGTTCACTTTGTGGCAAGCGTTATTCCTGCGCTTGAGATGCGGGTCATGCGGAATAGGCAATATATTATTTGTGGTTTACAGCACAGACAGTAAGCCTCGGTTACCTCAGAAGAATGCTCGAATCATCTCCACAATGGAGTATAGTTCTAGCTTAGAAAAGAAAACAGTTCAAGAAAACGGAGTTATAGCTTTAGCTATTTATTTATTTATTTGGCTTTTAAAATCCTCCCTCCTCGCAAGAATCGCGGTTTGTATCGAATCGTGGGTCAGAAATCGGGATACGAACCGAATCGTGGGTTTGCTGTATCGTTAGAGCCCTAGTTGACAGTGGTGATAACCGTCGGGATAAATGACCTTTTTAATCTGTTTGTTCTGCATCGCGGCAGACTATATCTGCGCCCGGATGGCAGCAGCATAAGTTCATCCCACAAGGGATGACTGGGGTCAGCATGGATGGCTCTCGCCTTCTTCAAGGATCTGACCTTATACAGGTCATGAGGTCATTTAAGGGTGTGCCAACAATTTTGCTGCATACCTTCACGATACCTTGCATGCGATTTTTCTGTTTAATAGAAAGTGACCCGTGCCAACAGATAAAAGAGAAAGTAAGAACAGATTCAATAAAACAGGAATAAAACATTTCCATAAAAACAGTGTCAACATTAAAATTGCGAAGCTTACGAAGAAAATGCATGCGCTGGTGTGCTTTTTTACACACAGCATCAACCTGGGACTCAAAGCACAGTTTACTGTCAATTGACCGTTCGCAAAACCCCGCCCTCGAACGGTTCTCGTCCAATCCTAGCTCAGCAACTGTAACTAAGGAGAAGGACCTCCGTCAAACATTCCGATTCCAGCAAGATAGTGCAACGATGCGTCTGTGGCAGTGGGGTCTGCACGGGCTTAAAACTTGCTGTATTTTATGATTGCTTGCCACTATTATTAAAAAATAGGCTACATGTACAAACACCGCTTCACTACGGCACTGCGGCCCCTCATCAGTCAGCAAACAAGAGGAAAAAAGAGAAAAAGCACAGACTTACTAATTACGAAACTTTGATGTGGTTGAACAGGAACACAGTCACAAATTCCTCTGGAACTCAAACATTAAACTTCACAACAAAGGTCGCGCAGTTGCACAACTATTCACACAAATATATCCTTCTCAGTCGGCTGAGTTATGAATGAAGAGAACCGCATCGAGAGTTGATGTTTCAGCACGTTCTCTGATCGCAGTGTTGAGACTGAAATAGCGCGCGCGGGAGCACATGCGCAAAACAGTTTTGTAAAATGATATATGATCAAATAAAAATGATTGATATATAATTTTACAAAACTGTTTAGTGCATGTGCTCCCGTGCGCTATTCTGTCTATACTTTCGGTCGTGCCCTGGAGGATATGTCTGCTGCATTACTCCAAAACCAATCACTGAATGTGTGGAGCTCAACCCAGCCATGGCTATGGTTCTCAATTGTTTGACGGGCGTAGTAACAATAACTAAGGGGCGTGGCTTTTGCGAACGGTCAATTACAGTCCCAAGATATTTGTACTGCTGCACTAACTCAACTGGCTGATTGTCCAACACAGCAGGGGAAATGACAGCAGGACTCCTTCTAAAGTCGATGCACATCTCTTTCGTTTTTGCCACATTCATATTTAAAAAGGAGGATTTGCACCAATCAATAAAATCATTCACTACGGGACCGTGTTCAGGGTCATCACTATTAAGGAGGGACACAATGACAGAATCATCCGCATATTTAATAATGTGGCGCCGTTCATGATGGCTTTGACATTCATTTGTGTATAAAACAAATAAAAGAGGGGAGAGGACACAGCCCTGGGGGGACCCAGTAGAGGAAAAAAGTGCATCTGTTCACTCTCACCCTTTGTGACCTCACTGTTAAAAAATCCATTAGCCAGCAGATAAGTCCAGTATCAATGTTATAAGTGTTCTTCAACCTGTCTGCTAAAACATGGGGCTGAATGCAGTTAAAAGCGGAGGAGAAGTCAATAAATAGTAGACGGACAAGGGACTTGGCCCCCTCAATATGTTTAAAAATCATGTTTAAAAGTGTCCCTATTGCGTCGTCCACTCCTCTGCCCGACCTGTAGGCGAACTGAAAAGGGTCTAACTTATCCTGTGTCCAAAAGTGCATCCTTCACTAGCCTTTCAAAAGCTTTCATGACAAGAGATGTAAGTGCCACTGGTCTGAAATCATTGAGGGTCTTAGGAGTTTTAATCTTAGGCACAGGAACAATTATTGAGTCTTTCCAAAGACAAGGGCCCCTATGCAGCTGTAGAGACAACTGGGAAATGAAACAGAAGATGTCTGCCAACTGGACAGCACAGTTCTTCAGAACACGACCCCCAATCCCATCGGGACCTGGACTTTTCCTTTCTTTTACACCACGAAAGAGTTTCAAGACCATTAGTTTATCAATGGAAACAATACTGTTCACAGGATTTAAATCAACATTATTAAAAACAGACATCTCCTCACTAAAATCGTGGATATTAAAACGATTATAAAAAACATTTAGTTCATTAGAAAAGTCCAGATCGGTTTTTCCATTCTGAGTAATGGAAAGCTTTTTGGACTGCAACCCCATTATAGTTTTCACGCCCTCCCATGCAGGACGCGAATTTCCAGCACGCAGCAAGTTTTCTACTTTATCTTTATATACGCACTTGGCAAGCTTAAGTTCCCTCTTCAACTGTTCAGATAGTGCCCTGTGCTGTATCATGTCCCCCTGATTAAAACTAATGTTCCTCTTATTAATTATGTTTTTTACTGATTTGGAGACCCAAGGTTTATTATTTGGCTAAATGAGGATGTATTTTTGGGAGATGATCATTTCCTCACAAAAGGATATAAAGGCAGACACAGTTTCTGTCAGTTCATCTAAATCTAGGCAAGCATTTTTAAACACATCCCAATCGGTGACAGAAAAACAGTCCTGAAGACAATAAACAGAGTTTCCTGTCCATACCGGAACCAATCTTCGTTCCGCCTTCTGCCTCTTCAGGACCGATTTGTACGTCAGAACTAAATAAACAACATTATGGTCAGATGTTCCAAGAGGCGCACTAGCAAGAGATTTGTATCTGTACCTGAACACCTGACAATCTGAAAACACGGTTTATTCCAATCGTGTCTGTGTTCAGTTGTGTCTATTAGTTGCAATTGCTTATTTTTTATTTGTTCTTTTTTAATGACTGAGTGTTAGCTTGTCTTTAATAACGCTTGAAGTGTATATTAGTTCGGCTAGTTGTTCTTCTATGGTGTGTTTTAAACCGCAGGCAAGCGTTCCCTGTGTAAGTGTTCTTCAGCCTGATGATGATGTTCATGATATTCACACACATGTTTAGCGATCAGACTAAATGTGAATGATATCAAGGCTTTTTCTTTTTATTACCTTATTGTAATCTAAATTAGGAATCGTTAAAATGTAAACGATACCGAACGCTAGTGCTTCTCTCTGCCAGATCACTACATCATCATCGGGGCGCAGCGGGACTCCTGGGGCCCCGGGGCCGTGAAGTCCGGAGTGGGGACGGCCCTCCTGATGGAACTGGCCAGAACTTTCAGCAACATGGTGGAGAACGGTACACACACACACACACACACACACACACACACACACACACACACACACACATATATACACACACACACACACACACATATATATACACACACACACACACACACACACATATATACACACACACACACACATATATACACACACACACACACACACACATATATACACACACACACACACATATATACACACACACACATATATACACACACACACACACACATATATATACACACACACACACACATATATACACAAACACATATACACACACACACATATACACACACACACACACAAACAAACACACAAACACACACACACACACACATACACACACACACACACATATACACACACACACACAAACACACACACAAACACACACACATATACACACACACACACACACACAAACACACACACACACACACACACACACACTGACCTGTCTGATGGTCTTCAGGCTTTCACCCCAGACGCAGTCTGCTGTTCGTCAGCTGGGATGGAGGAGACTTTGGGAATGTTGGCGCCACTGAGTGGCTGGAGGTCAGAACTGCACAAACATCATCAAACATTTGGATGGATGATGGGGGGATGGATTGATGGGTGGATGAAGCAGTGGATGGATGGATGGATGGATGGGTGCATGAATGAATGGGTGGATGGATGATGGGTGGATGGATGGGTGGATGAATCAGTGGATGGATGGTTGAATGAATGGGTGGATGGATGGGTGGATGGATGATGGGTGGATGGATGGATGGGTGGATGAATCAGTGGATGGATGGATGAATGGGTGGATGAATGAATAGGTGGATGATGGATGGGTGGATGGGTGGATGAATGAATGGGTGGATGAATGAATGGGTGGATGGATGATGGGTGGATGGGTGGATGAATCAGTGGATGGATGGATGATGGATGGGTGGATGAATGAATGGGTGGATGGATGGGTGCATGAATGAATGGGTGGATGGATGATGGGTGGATGGATGGATGGGTGGATGAATCAGTGGATGGATGGATGGGTGGATGAATGAATGGGTGGATGAATGAATGGGTGGATGGATGGGTGGATGAATCAGTGGATGGATGATGGATGAATGAATGGGTGGATGGATGATAGGTGGATGAATC
>JARPMJ010001830.1:40000-80000 GCA_033366665.1 Phoxinus dragarum | reverse complement strand
GCACACCGCGCAGCTACAGGTGCAGAACACACACACTCACATACACACTAAACCAGCACACCGCGCAGCTACAGGTGCAGAACACACACACTCACATACACACTAAACCAGCACACCGCGCAGCTACAGGTGCAGAACACACACACACTCACATACACACTAAACCAGCACACCGCGCAGCTACAGGTGCAGAACACACACACACTCACATACACACTAAACCAGCACACCGCGCAGCTACAGGTGCACAACACACACACTCACATACACACTAAACCAGCACACCGCGCAGCTACAGGTGCACAACACACACACACTCACATACACACTAAACCAGCACACCGCGCAGCTACAGGTGCACAACACACACACACTCACATACACACTAAACCAGCACACCGCGCAGCTACAGGTGCAGAACACACACACTCACATACACACTAAACCAGCACACCGCGCAGCTACAGGTGCAGAACACACACACACTCACATACACACTAAACCAGCACACCGCGCAGCTACAGGTGCAGAACACACACACACTCACATACACACTAAACCAGCACACCGCGCAGCTACAGGTGCACAACACACACACTCACATACACACTAAACCAGCACACCGCGCAGCTACAGGTGCACAACACACACACACTCACATACACACTAAACCAGCACACCACGCAGCTACAGGTGCAGAACACACACACTCACATACACTAAACCAGCACACCGCGCAGCTACAGGTGCAGAACACACACACTCACATACACACTAAACCAGCACACCGCGCAGCTACAGGTGCAGAACACACACACTCACATACACACTAAACCAGCACACCGCGCAGCTACAGGTGCAGAACACACACACACTCACATACACACTAAACCAGCACACCGCGCAGCTACAGGTGCAGAACACACACACTCACATACACACTAAACCAGCACACCGCGCAGCTACAGGTGCACAACACACACACTCACATACACACTAAACCAGCACACCGCGCAGCTACAGGTGCACAACACACACACACTCACATACACACTAAACCAGCACACCGCGCAGCTACAGGTGCACAACACACACACACTCACATACACACTAAACCAGCACACCGCGCAGCTACAGGTGCAGAACACACACACTCACATACACACTAAACCAGCACACCGCGCAGCTACAGGTGCAGAACACACACACACTCACATACACACTAAACCAGCACACCGCGCAGCTACAGGTGCAGAACACACACACACTCACATACACACTAAACCAGCACACCGCGCAGCTACAGGTGCACAACACACACACTCACATACACACTAAACCAGCACACCGCGCAGCTACAGGTGCACAACACACACACACTCACATACACACTAAACCAGCACACCGCGCAGCTACAGGTGCAGAACACACACACTCACATACACTAAACCAGCACACCGCGCAGCTACAGGTGCAGAACACACACACTCACATACACACTAAACCAGCACACCGCGCAGCTACAGGTGCAGAACACACACACTCACATACACTAAACCAGCACACCGCGCAGCTACAGGTGCAGAACACACACACTCACATACACACTAAACCAGCACACCACGCAGCTACAGGTGCAGAACACACACACTCACATACACTAAACCAGCACACCGCGCAGCTATAGGTGCACAACACACACACTCACATACACACTAAACCAGCACACCGCGCAGCTACAGGTGCAGAACACACACACTCACATACACTAAACCAGCACACCGCGCAGCTACAGGTGCAGAACACACACACTCACATACACACTAAACCAGCACACCACGCAGCTACAGGTGCAGAACACACACACTCACATACACACTAAACCAGCACACTGCGCAGCTACAGGTGCAGAACACACACACTCACATACACTAAACCAGCACCACCGCGCAGCTACAGGTGCACAACACACACACTCACATACACACTAAACCAGCACACCCGCGCAGCTACTGGTGCACAACACACACACTCACATACACACTAAACCAGCACACCGCGCAGCTACAGGTGCAGAACACACACACACTCACATACACACTAAACCAGCACACCGCGCAGCTACAGGTGCAGAACACACACACTCACATACACTAAACCAGCACACTGCGCAGCTACAGGTGCACAACACACACACTCACATACACACTAAACCAGCACACCGCGCAGCAACAGGTGCAGAACACACACACTCACATACACACTAAACCAGCACACCGCGCAGCTACAGGTGCAGAACACACACACCTCACATACACTAAACCAGCACACCGCGCAGCTACAGGTGCAGAACACACACACACTCACATACACTAAACCAGCACACCGCGCAGCTACAGGTGCAGAACACACACACACTCACATACACACTAAACCAGCACACCGCGCAGCTACAGGTGCAGAACACACACACACTCACATATACACTAAACCAGCACACCGCGCAGCTACAGGTGCAGAACACACACACACTCACATACACACTAAACCAGCACACCGCGCAGCTACAGGTGCAGAACACACACACACTCACATACACACTAAACCAGCACAACCGCGCAGCTACAGGGTGCAGAACACACACACACTCACATACACACTAAACCAGCACACCGCGCAGCTACAGGTGCAGAACACACACACTCACATACACACTAAACCAGCACACCGCGCAGCTACAGGTGCAGAACACACACACTCACATACACACTAAACCAGCACACCGCGCAGCTACAGGTGCAGAACACACACACTCACATACACACTAAACCAGCACACCGCGCAGCTACAGGTGCAGAACACACACACTCACATACACACTAAACCAGCACACCGCGCAGCTACAGGTGCAGAACACACACACTCACATATACACTAAACCAGCACACCGCGCAGCTACAGGTGCAGAACACACACACTCACATACACACTAAACCAGCACACCGCGCAGCTACAGGTGCAGAACACACACAACTCACATACACACTAAACCAGCACAACGCGCAGCTACAGGTGCAGAACACACACACTCACATACACACTAAACCAGCACACCGCGCAGCTACAGTGTGCAGAACACACACACACTCACATACACACTAAACCAGCACACCGCGCAGCTACAAGGTGCAGAACACACACACTCACATACACACTAAACCAGCACACCGCGCAGCTACAGGTGCAGAACACACACACTCACATACACACTAAACCAGCACACGCGCAGCTACAGGTGCAGAACACACACACTCACATATACACTAAACCAGCACACCGCGCAGCTACAGGTGCAGAACACACACACTCACATACACACTAAACCAGCACACCGTGCAGCTACAGGTGCAGAACACACACACACTCACATACACTAAACCAGCACACCGCGCAGCTACAGGTGCAGAACACACACACACTCACATACACACTAAACCAGCACACCGCGCAGCTACAGGTGCAGAACACACACACACTCACATACACACTAAACCAGCACACCGCGCAGCTACAGGTGCAGAACACACCACACTCACATACACACTAAACCAGCACACCGCGCAGCTACAGGTGCAGAACACACACACACTCACATACACACTAAACCAGCACATCCGCGCAGCTACAGGTGCAGAACACACACATACTCACATACACACTAAACCAGCACACCGCGCAGCTACAGGTGCAGAACACACACACACTCACATACACACTAAACCAGCACACCGCGCAGCTACAGGTGCAGAACACACACGTTTTTACAGTATTTTTCAATATTACACACATTTTTAGAGTGTGCACACATCACAGACTTGTACAGTTCCCACATGACGTGTAAGAAGGAGTGTTTTCTGCTGATGTGTTGTCAGTCCCCGAGGCCTGTCTGCGCAGTGGGTCTTCAGCGCTCGAGGCGACTTCAGCAGAGCGGCCAAGAACCTGCACGAGGCCATCAGGAACAGCGACGTCCAGGACGAGCGGCCTGGCCAGGCTCTACAACACACGCATCATGCGGGTGAGCACACACAACATGCTCCGGAGACCCAGACACACAACATGCTCCGGAGACCCAGACACACAACATGCTCCGGAGACCCAGACACACAACATGCTCCGGAGACCCAGACACACAACATGCTCCGGAGACCCAGACACACAAGTTCTGTGTGAATTTAGTCCTTTTTTTGTGTCATTACATTGTTCAGAGCATAATAATTCATTTCTAAAAAATAACATTTTAAAAAAAAAAATATATATATATAGAGGACACCAGGACTCAATAAAAATAAAATAAAAAGGACATTAATAGACATGAATAGGCAAAAACTTTTTTTCAATCAATTTTTAGGTTTCAGGATTTTATATACCAAACTTTGTATAAAGATGATTCTCAACTATGTTATGATAAAAGATATGCCATTTTGCTTTATGCAATATGTGTTAAATGGCCACAAGCAGGTTTTTCCATTTTATACAATATATCTATACATTGAATCTAATTTGCATAATAATGTGTTCTTGGGGCATGTAACGAAAAAAAGAAGCGCAATAATGGTAATTGGCAACATTTTCGTCTAATATTTCATAGGAATATTGAAATATAATTTATTTCCCGAAATGCCGGATAAACATGATTTAAGTCCTGGTGTCTCTCCCTAGTGGACATGTATGAAATCAATGTTTCGTTTCATAACAGAAAGTCATATTTTGATATGAAACATTTTCCTGAGATGTTTATTTATGACAACCAATTAAAAAATGTGTCCGATTTAAATGATAATTACAACATTTTCGATTAGAGTGTTAAATTTGATTACTAAATTAATGTCCGTCATTTTTAAAGCCCAACGAGAGGTAGTTTTCATTGTGAAACTTCCAAACCTTTGTTATCTCTGAAAAGCCCTGAATCTGATGATGTATGATGTCAGGAGAAATTCACTGAAATAAAAAAAAATAAAAAAGCTTTTCTTACTTAGCAATTTTGCTTGTTTCCAAATATCTAAAAATTCTTAATCAAGATGCATTTACTAGATGAGTGAAATGCTATAAGATATTATGTCCTGTTTTCTGGGAGAATTCATCAAAATGAAGTGAGTTGATGCTTAAAAAAAGCTAAATGATCTGCCAATGGGGGTCAGAAAAATAATGTTGTTTCTGTTTGAATTAAGATTATTTTTCTGACCCGATTGGCAGATCATTTAGCTTTTTTTAAGCATCAACTCACTTCATTTTGATGAATTCTCCCAGAAAACAGGACATAATATCTTATAGCATTTCACTCATCTAGTAAATGCATCTTGATTTAAGAAATGTCTGATATTTGGACTGTAGATAAGAACACATTTATCCACGTTAGCTGCGGACTCAGAACACTGTTTACTGCACACAGGTGGAATACTACTTCCTGTCGCAGTACGTTTCTGTGGTGGAGACGCCGTTCCGGCACGTGTTCCACGGGCGTGGCGATCACACTCTGAGCGCGCTGGCGGATCATCTCTCGCTCCTGCGCTCGGACCCCAAGATGTTCGACGAGGCCCGCTTCCGCCGCCAGCTAGCGCTCTTCACCTGGACGCTACAGGGCGCCGCTAACGCGCTTAGCGGAGACGTCTGGAACATAGACAACCCTCTCTAGAGCTCATGAGCGTTAGCCTTTATTTATCCAGCCGACCCAGAACAGTCACTCTAATCTCAGGGATATTCTACAGCGCTTAAAAGTGACATTATGCCATGCCTAATTTAGTATGCGCGGTTCTATGAATATGCAAATGAGCCCCGCCTCCACTCACTCACTCAGAGATCCACTGGTGGACGATCACACGTTGATCTGATTGGTTACAAGGTAGTGTGTGACGTCAGAAACACCAGCGATTTCAAACCGTGTGTTTGAGACTGTCTTTGGTTCTCTGCAGTTTTAAGCAGAAAATACTCAGCAATGCTGTCGACTTATGAACTTACACATGGTGTGTGTTAAAGCAGATTAATAACACCACATACACACATAAACTACATTAAAAGCTGGATTTACACCACACTTTAAGTTTATGGTAATTTTAAGATATGTATGTAAATTAGTTTACTCAAATATTTTAAGTTTAGAGCGATTAAAATGAGTACAAAATAAGAATCTACTTACTTAAACTTTAAATATCTTAACTTAACTTGATGTAACTGATTACCTCAAACTTTTTTTGAGTTTTGTCAACTTATTTGGGTTTACAGCGTGTAGTAATACAAGTGGAGATATACGTTATGCGTTTTCTCCCTCTGAATGTACCAGGACACAAGAACTAATTTAGTTTAATATAAACTATACAGACCAGAATATAAACACAAAGCACTAAATTGCATGTTAAGCATTTCTTTCACTGGAAGAAAAGACATTAATGCCTCATTACGGTGATATTAAGACCAAATCCAATAAATAGCTTATTAATAAAACATACAAAATACAAGCAAAGTTTCACGTTTAACGTTTTAGAATATCCCAAATTTGATTGCATTGCTTCTGGTTCAGAGAGTATTTTCATACCTGCTCAACAACTGTGATTTACTAATATATTATTTTCGTCTCTTCTGGTGATCTTCTCCGTTATCTAAGCGACCACTGGATATCTCCTCGTAAATTACTTTAATTAACAGTTATGATTGAGAAGAGATTATTTTTTTTATTACTGAGTGATAATGAGAGACTTATGAATGTGAGCGGTAATTATCGGGAGCAGTGACTCTCATAATTATGACAGTCATACTGTCGTCCAATCAAAAAGCAGCATCTGCTTTCAATTAACTCTTTGATGTCACATGACCCTGCCCTCAGGCTGTGACATCATTGGTGCGGTCACGCCATGTCCTCATTACCGTAATTGTGATATTCCAACTTGTAAAAAGCATTCATGTCCTCATAGTACTCATAATTGCACTTCAGCTTGTATCACATGACCACTGTAACGCATTGGTAGTGTTGCTATAGGATCGGATAAATTGAGGATGCTCCGAGTAAATCATGTCACGAAGTCACGGTAATAATTACGACATGGAGTGAACACAGCATTTTACCTGTAGATCAGGTGCATCTCATGTTAAACTCTTCAGTCTGGATTGATGTGTTGAGCACCTGATCATCTGTCTGTCACCTACTTTATTGATCATTGATTAGATTCTGAAGGGATTTACAACATATGCTGTATGTTGTAAAAATGTATGTTTGCATTACAATAAAAACAAATTTTTTCTCTCTCTCAAATACCATTTTTATGAAAAAAATTCAAAAACATCTACAACATCTTCAAAGGAATACATGGTTGTGCCACTATTGCTGTAATTAAAAAGCATATTTGCGGGGTTTTCCCAAAACAAACGGATCAAATACATCTCTGATGCCCCCAGAGTGTGTGTGTGTGTGTGTGTGTGTGTGTTTAGTTTTAGCTCAAAATACCCCACAGATATTTTTATATAGCATGTTAAAATTGTCACTTTTTGAGGGTGAGCAAAAACGCCTAATTTTGTCTGTCCCTTTAAATGCAAATGAGCTGCTGTGACAAGAAGTGACACATGTAGAAGCAACAGGACGTCTCTGAATGGTTAGTTGATGAATTTCATAGACAGTATAAAAGATGAATTTATGTAGTTTATGTGTAGTTATCTTCTAGTCACTCACTGATTAGCATATTCTGTCTTGATAATCTATAAATCGTGTTCAGGGGCGGGTTTATGTAAATATTGGGGTTGATGATGATGTGGAAATGTGTAGTCCTACCAGCCGTTTGTTGAGGCCTAGTCAAAAAGCCATTTCTTTAAAGCAAATATCTTCTTTTGTTTTGAACTTTGATCGTTGTAACTTTGCAGATGTTGTTTGCTCAAACAGCAACATTAACTAAAGTTAGAAAAGTGGAATCATAATCAACCACCTCTTTAAAGTAGTCTCAATGTATTTTATAATAAACACAAAACCAGAGCAATCTGATGAAAGAGGCGCATGCGCAAACAACTTTGAGCAGCGGGAGTGCTCGTTCTGAGGTAAGACCAGGGTAAGGTATGTTTACTTCATAACAAATCAAATAACATTTTTATGTAGTCAAAACATGTCTAATTTAATTTTAAAATAGTGACGTGTTGAATAAAGAATTATGAAAATATGTTTTAATTCTAAATAAGCGTAATTTGTCATTTATAACAGCCCACAGCCGTTAAAACATTCAGGGTGGTAACGTTATCTACAACATCATCAAGGTTTATGATATGGATATAGCTGGTTTTACCTAAACGAACGGACCAAACTGCAACTCTGAAAGAAGTTTAGCTGTAAATTCCTAAAGTAATTTCAGCGTATTTTAGTCAGAATATACACAAAACAAGGACAGACTGATGAAACATTTTATTTAAAAAAAAGAAACCGTTTGAACAGGCGCGCAAGGCGCATGCGCAAACGCCTCGAGCACGCAAGAGGAGTTTCTGAGGTAAGAAACATTTGCTTCACGCTTAAACAAGTACTTTTATATAATCAAATAGTGCCTAATTTGATTTTAAATTAACGACGTTTTGGATAAATACCGTTATTATGAAATAGCCGTTAAAATATCACTGTAGTGCCGTGTTTAATGTCTGACGGTCACAGGAGTGAAAACGAGGCTGAGGGAAAAGTTCAGTTTGTTCAACGCGGTAATTGTTGAGCTAAACTTTCATCAGACAAAATATCTATAAAACAGTTTTGAAAGTTGTGAATTTTGAAAATTAAATGTGATATCAGACCATTGTAGCCTTACTGTGTGTGCCAATGTCCACAGCCTCGTTTTCATCCGCATAAATATGGATATGACACATTCCCTGACTATATAGGCTAAGGTCTATTAAAACGGTAACTTATATGCGAAAAATAGATTACATTGAAAGTAATAAAAACAGAATGACAAAGTGAATACTAAATTATAATTTCAGTTTATTCGTGGTAATCTACAGGTAATATCTTTTAAAATATCTTGTAAAATTGTAGTTTTACACTTGACATAGTTATAGTTTCCACTTTAATGTGGTTCTTTTTTCTGATCTGATTCATCAGATTCATGAGGTGAGTATGAATGATTTCTTACAGTCTGTATTTACATGCGAGTTAAATATGAAATTGAAATAATTTTCTTCTGTGACTCCAGGATCAGCGATCATGAGCTTCTTCACGGTGGCCGTGTCGTTCACGATGTCTTCCTGTGAGAGCTCTTACTTCAACCCATCATGATGTCATATCCTGTGGGAGAGACAAGAGGGATTCGATGTTGAGGTCGCAGCGCTATGTTAGTGTTATTGTAATATGGTTACAGTAATATTCCAGTTATTTTCAGCTGAATCAGCACAGACGTTCAGATGAAAATGAGCCAGAATATTCCTGTATGAAGTTATCACACGAGTGACTGACGTCTGTCGATGAAGTCTTCCCAGTCGCTGGTTCTTCATCTCCGCTGGTCTAGTCTTCACTGTCTTCATCCCCACCGTCACTTTCATCACTATCTCCTTCCTCACTGCCATATTCCTCCTCCTCTTCCTCATTTCCTCCTTTCTTTTGTTCTTCATCCTCTCCATCTCCCTCTTCCTCATCATCCTCCTTCGCTTTATTTTCCTCATTTTCTGTGCCTCCCTCCTCTTCTCCCTCTTCCTCATTTTCTTTCACTCCTTCTTCCCCCTCTCCATTTCCTCCTTCATCTTCTCCTTCCTTTTTATTTCCTTCTTCTTCCTCATCTCCGTTTCCTCCTTCCTCTTCTTCTTCATCCTCATTTCCTTCTTCCTCATCTTCTTCTCCTCCTTCCTCTTCCTCATTTCCTCCATCCTCTTCATCATCTGCTTTCTTCTCCTCTTCGTCACTGTTTCCCTCGGAGTCGCTCTGAAAACCATCAGAAATTATGCGATGATATCATTACAATTTAATTTTAAAAATCTAAATTTATGATTTATATTTTTTAATTGCATAGTTCTATAGAATTTCCATTTATTTAGATTACACAGTTTTAACACAAAGAAACTAATTAAACTTAACGTGATTCATATTTGTCAGTCATACATCAATGAAAGAAATTATGAAAAGCGCTATACAAATAAATGTGAATTGCATTGGTTTGATTGATTGAAATTTAAAAAGGCTTTTATTAAAAAATTTTCAAATCAGCAATTCAATTTATTCAGTTTAAAAAGTATAAACATGGTTCAAATATGACTCGCTTTGGAGCAAGCAATATTCAGTTTGTTAAAAATGTATTGGATTTATTGATGATGAATATATAAAGCTGGTTATTGTGTATTTAAAACACATTCAGTTTATTAATAATATTACAGGAATCTGACCTGTGTCATTTATATATGACTGACACATTTACATCACTTTAAGATAATAGTTTGTTAAAACTGAAAAACAAATTTATATGCATTTTAAACACATCTTTTTTAATTTAGGCCTAAATATTTTCCTAGTGAAATGTTGACAGGTTTGCATGATGGCCAGTGTTTATATCACTAACTTAGAGTGAAAACGTGTGGTGTGTGTGTGTGTGTGTGTGTTTCGTACCCCGTCGTCTTCTGAACTCTCGGATCGTGTTACTCTCCGTCGCTGCATCTAATTAATTTATATTATGAGAAAAATTGTTTATTTAGCAACACATCCTGATTTTCCCCTCAAATATTAATAATATAACAGTAAAGACGAATGTGGTCAATCTCACACAAAAATATCTGTCAACATATAAAATGTTTCACCAGTTTTATTAACCCTGAATTATCTTTACTGTGAGTGGAAAAAATAAATATCTATGTAAACGATCCAGATTTTTAGTGTAAAATAGTTTTGTTTTGTTTTTTCGTAAAAAAATTTATTAAAATTTTTTTGCGTAACAATAATAAAAGGTATTTTTCACATTACAGTATTGAGAATTTGAAAAGGCAAATATGCTTAATTGTAATGAAAACAATGCTTAGTTTTTTAGGTTTTTCAGGTGAAAATATAACCTGAGCATTTCTTGACAGTTTTTGTGAAGATTAGTATTTCTGATATTAAACTTTAAACGGCAAATAATGTCCTGGAAGAAAGTAAAACGTGCTAAAACACTCACAGGCAGCGCGTGTCCGAAGACCAGAAGACACAACACCAGCAGAGCCGTCTTCATTCTTGAAGTCCCTGTGAACAATGAAAGCCATTAATGATGCGTCTTCAGTCTGAGTAAAAACAGCACATCAGGAGATTCAGTGTTACCTGTGATCGAGCTCGATTTGAAGCGAGGAGTTAGGGGAACACAGAAGATCGTGAGCTGAAGTTTCTCTACGCATCTCCTCAAACACACACGGCATTTAAACGAGCGTCCCGACATGCTGAACCAATCAGGAGAGAGCGGGGGCCGTCGGGCGAGACGCTGCGTGATTTAATGAAAATAACGGAGCCGCTATAAAGATCTATTTGTGTAGCGGGTGAGCGTCACCACTGGCTTTGAAATGGGAGACACGAGTGTGTGTGTGTGTGTCTTTGTACCTAGTTAAACATGTTTTGGGGAAATATGTGTACCCAGAATTGGAGCTAAACCTGACGCACGCTTCTTTTGGGGATGGCTTTATTTGTAAAAGCAACACAGACACACAGTACAGTTTAATTTTTGTGATATTTTTTTTATTAATCGTTGTTTAAAATGCGGGTCGATTCGATATTGATTCTCAAAAGCTACCAGTCACTCTTTTTTCCACACGTGACCCTGGACCCCAAAACCAGTCACATGGGTTCATTTTCTGAAATTGAGATTTATACATCTGAAAGCTGAATAACTAATCTCTCCACTGATGTGTGGTGTGTTAGGATAGGACAATATTTGGTCGAGACACAACTATTGAAAATCTGGAATCTGAGGGAGCAAAAAAATGTAAACATTGAGAAAATCTCCTTTAAAGTTGTGCATTTATGTTCACGATTGTGCTGCATTCACTCACAAAAATACATGTTTTATATATTTACGGTAGGACATTTACTAAATATCTTCATGGAACATGATCTTAATATCCTCATGATTTTTGGCATAAAAGAAAAAATGGATAATTTTGACCCATACAATGTATAGTTGCTATTGCCACAGATTTACCCGTGCGGCTCCAGACTGGGTTTGTGTTCAGGTGTCACATGTGTATTTCCGCAAACATTAAACACAATTTCTGATTGACGATAAACCTTCTAAACGAGAGGTTTTGCGCTCGTGCACGGCTGCACGCGAAGTCGGAGCTGAAGAAGAAGCCAGCGTCTATCAATGAACAAGAGAAACTGAACATGGCGGAGTCAATCCCCAAGAGGAGGAGGAGGGTTAGGGCGAGAGAATACTATCGGGTTTATTCCAAGACACGTCTTCTTCTTCAGCTCCGACCTCGCGTGCAGCCGTGCACGAGCGCAGAACCTCACAACACACAGCTCCTGTCGGTGATTGGTTGGAACACTGTTTATTTATGTTTTGAGTGGTTGGTGAAACCGATTGTTTTTTTGTGCAGATCTCAGAGCGGCTGCCTACAGAGACGCGGTGTTCTGACGGCCTGCTATTGGGGCGGCAGCTAGCGGATCGTTCAGGTACGTTCACACTACAAGCGACACGTTACCATTCATTTCAATGGGGAGCGGGCGTTTTCCGGCGACACGCGCGATCGCGGCTGTTGGCGACCTGATGGGTCTGGCGACGCGACAAAGTTGAGATCTGTTTAACAACCAATAGGAGTGAAGTCAGAGGAGCGCGTGATCATCCGTCACTTTCTGACAGAGGCCAGTTGAACGAGAAGCTAATATTAGCCGTCAGAAACTGTCCTATAAGTTGTGATATATCTCCGTGTGCATACAGTGGTGTTCACAGCACTGACTCAGAGCCGGACTGGTTTCGTGAACGCATATGGTCCGGTATTTGGACAAAGTCGCTTGTAGTGTGAACGTACCTTTAGGAAAGATTAGATGAATGTGATCATTTATGTTTGGGCCTGAAATCGCTGATACAACCTTTAAGTTCATAAAATTATATTTATTTCAATGCTTTACGGGCTTTAGTGTGATGTTTCATTGACAGAAGTGCTCAAACACGCATGTCTGTTACAAAATGGATGTTTGAGCCTCGTTTATTATAATTTTTTTATTTCAAAATTTATTTAATTGAGGTGTGTGTGTGTATCTATATATATATATATATATATATAACACACCTCAACCACCGTCACAGCCCTAATTACTAGTATTCTCAACTAGATGTCATCCTGTCCAGTGTGTGTGTGTGAGAGAGTGAATGTGTATGTGTATGTGTGTGTGTGTGTGTGTGTGTGTGTGTGTGTGTGTGAGAGAGAGTCAGTATGTGTGAGAGAGTGAGTATGTGTGAGTGTCAGTGTGTGTGGAGTGGGTGAGTGAGTGTGTGTGTGTGTGAGAGAGTGAGTGTGTGTGTGTGAGTGTGTTTGAGAGAGTGAGAGTGTGTGTGTGTCCAGCCACAGATGGAGTTGGACACTCATACCCCTTTTCTTGTGTAATTTTAGCGTGTTTCAGGACACAGATATGAATTTGAATTATAAAGATGTTTAATATAGTCATTTTAATTTCCTCTGAATCAGACTTTATTGGGCAGCTTTATTTGAAAGTGAGATCTTCAGGAAGTGTGGGCGCTTCTGATCTCATGAAGAGTAGATATTTCTTCATCACGCTCACATTTCCAGACGTCGAGAACACGCGCCTCGTGAACTCTGACTGATGATGTTGACGTAATGTGGCGGGAGAACGCGCCACAGCACGCCACAGGAAACCGTAAAAATGTGCCGTGACCTTCATTTGGATCTGAAACACTTATTTGGATAAGAACAGTCGAGTTCTGCACGGACGTGTGTGTTTGTTCAGGAAAAAAGACAAAAGAAAAAAAGATATGAAACTGAAGCCTGTGTTTTATCACCATAACTAAGTTGTTTTCAGGATTCTCAGCCCTAAATTCTCTTCACTTTGAGTAGAAAAAAAATGGAATATAAATATATGAAAATTATCCCGTCTACAGACAACGATTTTCACTGTAAGATACAAATATATCATGTGAGTGAATGTAATGAAAATAATGTCTCAATGCTAAAAAAAGTAACTGTTTTTAATGCAAAATATGATTTTTGCATGGGTAAAATTTGTGTTAAAAAACAATTCTTACATTTTTAATGTGAGAGATAAAACCAGTTCCCTTTCTGTTCGGCGTGACTCAGACGTACGGACTGATTAATCACGCTTAAGGAGCCTGTCATCTTCGAGTATTGATCCAACGAGTCAAGTCACTTTCATTTATACAGCGCTTTTAACAATATAGATTGTTTCAAAGCAGCTTCACAGTGATAATAGTAAATTAAAGTAACAGATTGTTCAGGCTTTACAGCAGCTCTAGACTAAAGTTATTGTCCAGATAAAGTTAGTTTAGATTGATTCACTTCCGTAGCAAAGATCATTAGTTATTAACTTAGGGGCTGCTGACACGACACCGTTCTAACAGAAAACGCTTAAAGAGATGGTTCGGAGTAATTTCAACCTAGGGTCCTTTGCACCATGACCTCGAGCCCTTTTTTAAAATAACGAACGTTATTAAAGTTAGAGCTTTGTAAAGTTTTTAAAGTTAAAGCAACATCCAAATGTTGTATCTTGTAAATTAGCCCACTAATAATGCCCGGAATGGTAACAAACTTCTACAGTAGTACAAATAGGTTCTGTACTCTTAAAACAGGGCATTGTAAAGTTTGTAAATGCATCAGGAGTTTATTTAAATAACACTTGCCTGATGGCTTATGCTAGCGCTAACCCGGACGTTGAGGGTCACTTGTGTGATTTGGGAAGAGCCTGTAAAAGTCCTGGCAGAAAGCGACGCATAAGGATGTAGTGAAACGACGCCCAGTTCCACGAATGCACACATTTTTTGTTGATAGTACCAGTTTGCAACAATTATTAGTTAACACCAAGTTGTCAACACTTCGGAAAAAAGTATAATTTTTTTTTGGATATAGTCAAGTGACCTTTATTTATATAGCGTCAAAGCAGCTTCACAGTGATAACATGAAAATAATACAAACAAAACAATTTCATCATCGTCCACCTTTAAGGCAGATCTATAATATTGTTGAATATTAAATGTCCCCAACTAAGCAAGCCAGAAGGTAAGGAACCAAAACTCCATCAGGGACAGAATGGAGAAAAAAAACTTGGGAGAACCCAGGCTCAGTCGGGGGCCAGTTCTCCTCTGGCCAATGAGTGAACAGTGTATGATTATGATTCAGGAACATTACAGGACAGAAGTTCAGAATGAATCAGAGTATTTGTCCAGTTCCGGTTGGTTGAAGTCGGAGTGGAGAGGAGGAGAGACTGGTTGACACTTCAGGTCAGCGGCGTCGTCGTCCTGGCGCTGGTTCTTCATCAGATTTGGATACGGCCTGGTTCCGGTGGACAGCGGTAAACCTCGGGATAGACAGAGAGACTAATATTAGCGTAGACGCCATCCTTCTTATGATGTACATCAGGATTACGGGAAGTGTTCCCGGTCCCGGCCGGCTGTTCTAAACTATGCAGCCTAACATTGAGTTATAAAAGTCTATAATGTGTTATGTGCAGTGTTGTGCCAGTTCATACTTAAAAAGAACTAGCTCAAAGTTCAGTTCACACAGATGATAATGAACTAGTTCATGTTCATAGTTCTTTTTTTTTTTTAAATGAACTAAGTTCACATATCTAAAAATGAACTAGTTCACGTTCATTTGTTAAATTATTTTAACAAAGATGTAGGCTATTATTAATAATAATGTTATTTCAACACAAAATCTCGTTATTTCGAAATAATATGTGTGCGTGCATCTGTAAATCCGGGTGACGCGTGTATTGATCTTTATTAATAACAAGTGTTTTCTCTAAAAGTGTCGACTCGGCTGCAAAGATGAAGTTGACGATCGCCATCTCCGTGTGAATGCGCTTATAGAGAGAAATGCACATAAATAAGCCTAATAATGGATTACATAATCAGAGAGTAGCCTTTTTCTTTTTTCTTTTTGAATTATTTTGTTTAAAGACATTTCAAGCTTTGTGTATTTGATGTCCTATTTGTCATGTCTGTGTGAGGCATACACTGAGTTTCGTTAATTTAGGATGTGCTCTAGTTCACGTGCAATGCAAGTGAGCGCGCGGGCGCCTCCGTTATATTTGTTTCATTGGCCTATTCATTAAATACAGTAGGGATGCACCGAAATGAAAATTCTGGGCCGAAACCGATACCGAAAATTTAGGATGCACTTAATTGGCCGAAAACCGAAACTGAAGCCGCTTCTTTTAAAAACTTTAATATATATTTATTTATGTTGCTTAATTTTTAATGGATCTGAAATGAAAAATCACAAACCAATAGAATAATCATCACACTTTTATTACCACTAACAGTTACATAACAAAACCTAAAATATTTTATATATTGTATATATTTTATCTTACATGCCCTTCATGAGGCGCGCGGTCTCTTGCTCTCTCTCCCTCTCTGCCATGCACGCGCTCGCGCTCGCGTGTCTCGCGGGCGCGCTCGCTCTAGATTCCGGAGGTTTGAACTAATTCGCGGGCATCAGTGAGCCGCTATCAATATGCGGGAGACTCCCGGAACTTCCGGGAGACTTGGGATGTCTGTATTTCTATACTGAAATCATATCGGCATTATAATTATTGATTTTTCATTACGCAATTTTTTGGTGGGAGCGGCGGCGCTGGTTGTCCTCATCTGAAACTTTAAAATACTTCCATACCTTGACATGCTCAATCATTGCAGACGCGTGCAAACAGCTCGATCGTGAGTGAAACCTGCTTGAGCACGGAGGGGTGGGTGACGAGTGACAGCTTGACCGTGAGTGAAACCCAAGCGCTTGGGAGGGGCACGGTTGACATTCATTTTCGGCTGGCTTTTTTATTTCGGCCCGAAACCGATAATGCCATTTTCGGCCGAAATTTTCGCCGACCGAAATTTCGGTGCACCCCTAAAATACAAGCAATTGGTTGATGAAAAATTGATTAAAATTAACATATAATTTATATAAAACGAAATTCACTTTAAAGAAAGGCTTTCTATAACAACTTCAACGGTCAAAATCATGTCTGACCCGCTCCATGTCTCATATTGCGCATCCTATCTTACTCGGTCGTGCTGTTCACTTTTCATAAATCAACATAAATGGAAAAAAAAATAACATTATAATATTTTAACAAATATGAAACGCCCTTTTTTTAATGGCTACAACAGTATAGTAGGCCTACATAGCCTACTCTCTATTTGTACAAATTTCTGCACATTAATTTAATTCTGAATTTTGCACACACAAGTTGAAAGGCATTTGTTCAAATCAAGTTCACGGATAATTGTGCGTGCTCATTAGCCTAATCCTGGGCACTGGCACAAGGCTGGGTGACACCAAACACGTTCGCTAGATTCTATAGCCTTCGTGTTGAGCCTGTAGCTTCCCGTGTGCTCACTTGTCATAGAAGCCAGTCATAGGCCGTAGGCCCCCGCTCGAAGTGTCGGCTTACTGCGCCTTTCTCCTCCTATGGACCGGTTACCTGCGCCTTCCTTGCTCCAGTTGAGTTCCCCGTTTGCCGAACCCTGTTGAGTTCCTCCACAACCCTTCCTCCGCAAGGCCTAGCACCTAGTATGCATTGAACAGGGTTTCCGCGGAGTCATAAAAAGTCATAAAATGTCATAAATTTAGTAATAAGAATTTTAGGCCATAAAAAGTCATAAAAACGTCCGGATTTTCTGTACAAGGTCATAAATTACATTTAGCCACGTCTTAAATTCATATGCTCGTTCATTCATTGGTTCTACCTAGGGGTGCACGATATATCGGCCGCCGATATAATATCGGCCGATATGGTCATTGTTTTACACATCGGTATCGTTCCGATGTCAAAATATGGCCGATGTGAACAGGCCGATTATCATTCCTGTGTATTTGACGTGCATGTGGGGGCGGGGATGTTTGTTTTTGCACGAGCGCATTTCAGCTGTGAACAGCGCTGCTGTGTAGGGCGCGCGCTTTACAGAGGGTGCACCCTTTATCACGTCTCGTCAGAGCGAGGGGAATAACTGATACTGTGGGAACCGTTTTTATTTGGTGCGTACTTTATGGTGGGCACACGATCAACATTTGTTATATCTCCCGTGCTGGACGGGCCGAGGTTTGAACCCGGGTTTGTGTGTAGGCACGCGCACTTCATTGTGGGCGCGGCGAACTAGTCATTACACCGTGTCCTAACTACACGCGATGCCGCGACACGCGATAAAAGGTATATTTTCAATGTTAATCAGAGCTTTATGTCCTAACCAGCCGCGACGGCGACACGCGACGATTCTATTTTAGAAACTGTTTCTATTTTTCTGCGACGTCGCGCTGGAACAACAAACACAACGTGTGGCAATGATAATCTCAGGCACTGTTTATGTGCTTTATTTAATGTTAAAAGCGTGTAATGTGACTTTGAATATCATTTAGTGCTCCCAGCTTAGTAGCTGTAAAAGCAACAATGGATAATTCACCTCAGATCTTGAAATTAAACAAATGGAAACAAGAACGTTCAAACTGAAGAAACAAATGTATTATTTGACAAAGATTGTTTAAGTAACTCAGTAGCCTATGTATTTGAATACTGTTTAAATGGTGTAATATTTGTGAATTTGATTATGTAGCTACTTATCCATTTTCTTGCGATTGCCGTCAAGATTACTCTCTGGTGCTGTGCACTTGACGCGACAGCCTGCCCACACGCTGTTCTGATTGGCTCTGGGTTTTGATTGATTTGTATGCAACTCGCAGTCGCGTCGCGGCTAGAGTGGACATACAAATTATTAATGACTGATATTGGTACACACAGGTAAAGGTGCCCAATATCAGTAATTTCTGAAAATAAATTACAAAAGTAAAAAAAAAAAAAAAAAAGTGTTTTGGAAAATAGCTCTTTATTTGATTATCATAAAAATGTGTTTTCTATACAGAGATATCGACATCGGTAAATATCGGTATCGGCCATAACAGCAATATTAATATCGGTTATCGGTATCGGCCACAATATTCACATCGGTGCATCACTAGTTCTACCATTGCATTTCCCCCCAAAAAATGCGCTGGCGGCAGAATGTTAAATGCGCCAAAAGCGGAACGGAAAAACTTATTTGAACCGCGCGCCACACGGACCGTTTATCCACTCGGCTCAAAGTCCAAACGGCAGCGCAGCGCGAGCAGACGCGTTTACTCTGATCGGCCTCAGTCACGAGATCCAGTGAGAAGCCCTTGAATTCAGCGAAGAACACACATGTCTCAATGATTTAAACCAGTTTAAAGGCAGATGAAGCGGCGCTGACGAACAGGAGAAACACTGAGCAACGATACAGTCAGAAGCTTTTCTGTCTACAAATTCCCATTATTTACCATGGATTTACTATAACGTTAGCCTATTAATAACTGCACCATGTGGGATATATATATTGAATTGTATTATATTATTATTGTAGACAATGTATTAAAGGACCAATGGAATATAATTACAGAATTTAATAATGTATTTAGGCTAACATTACTGTTTTTCATACATTTCATGAAGATATCAAAGTAAACGCATACCTGTTTCAAGACTTGACCCCCATTAGCACATGCAGAAACTAAGAAATTAGTTTTCCAAAAAAAAAAATATTTATTTTGTTAAGGATCTAATGTCAAATGTTTGAATGTTCTATCTTAGATTTGTGAAATGTTCCCCTGTTTGGCAAGTGTTTGTCATGATATGTTCTGACAATAAAGAGTAGTCTAAAACCACAATTAACGCTCTACAACTTTCACTTAGGAGCAAAAATATGCCTTTAAACTTGAAAGAAATAAAGATTTGACATTTATTGTGATAATTATCTATATCGACTAATATAAGTTATTTTTTCGTAAGTCGTGTAGGTCATAAATTGAAATCATAATGGTCATAAAAAGGTCTTAAAAGTCTTAAATTTGACTGACTAAACCCTGCAGAAACCCTGATTGAAGGAACCTGTGCTAGACTGGGTCCCATATAATCTCTACAGCGATCCCATATTCTTCCACGGTACGGCTCCCTGCGGCGAGCCCGTGTCTTTCCCTTGGCATAGCCGTCTCTGGTTATCCAAGTCTGCTAGAGCTCATCTCTGCCTCAATAATGATCGGATCAGAAGGCTTTCGCTAGGCACTGGAAGGTGGCAGCACTCGGTTTTTATGTTACTTGGGATCCCAATCAGTATGGTACGTCTGACTCACGTCGAATGTGACCGAACTAAAAGGGAACGTCTTGGTTACGTATGTAACCCTCGTTCCCTGAAGGAGGGAACGGAGACGTGAGTCCCGTCGCCACTATTGCTGGACCACCGCTGACCCTGAGCTCCGCTCGGCTCCTCGGCAAAAAACAAATGGTGTGTGAATCTGCTTCCGTGTTTATACCCGCGCTGCGAGATGCAAATCTCACACACTAATGTGCATTGGCTCGTTTGATCAATACTCGAAGATGCGTGATCCCAATGAGTACGGTACGTCTGACTCGCGTCTCCATTCCCTCCTTCAGGGAACAAGGGTTGCATACATAACCGAGACGATCAGATTCACACGAGATGACAGTCAGACAAAATACAGCAATATCAAAGAATTTCTTCCAAAGCTTTATTTTCTCAGAAAGGAATCAACAATCCACTGACATTCAGAAAGATATTTACATATACAGATGTTTATTGGGGATAATTATATATCTCAAATGGGTAGTTAATGCAGGATATTGTAAATATAAAGGAAGTACAGCTGTCTTAGAAAGTATTCAGACATTTTTGGACACTTAAAAATGCCTAAATTTCATTCAAAACAAGTGGCATCTGGGCTCAAGTGATGCTCGAGCAAAACTAACACTTTTCCGAGTCACTGTGAATCATATTATCATTATCTTTTAGTGGATCTCTGAAGTCAGTTTTCCTCAAGTTCACACGTTGCATCAAGTTTTCTAACCAGAAAGTGTCCACGATGTTTTGTCTGTTGTTTCATATTACAAACTTTTCATTTTGTGAAATGTATGTTTTGAGTGTGTTTGTGCTGCATTTCTTAAAATTAATGCCACTTGTTTTGGTATTTGTATATATAATTCAAAAACATAATTTTGGCACCATTGCAAATATTTGGTCCTTTAAAGAGGTCATGACAGATTCAAACAAACAAAAAAATATTTTAGTAGGCAAGGCAATTACTTGAGGTTCACTTATATTAAGTATTTCAACGCTCTGTCTGAAATTATCCGTTTTTAAGGCGCGGCTCCTATATGACTTGTCACATTGTTATGATTGGCTAACGTCACTGCATAGGAAACATATTAACACACACTCGCTATTGAAAACAATTATCCAAATAATCCATAAGCAGTCTAAAATCATTTACTAAAGTCAACCAATATAAAAACAGGCCATTTTTGGAGCTTGATTAAACAAAAGCAGGATGTTTTATTGGTACAAAGACCTCTTATATAAAGAGGCAAATTTGATTTCTTTAATTTTAATTTCTTTAATTTGTCAAAATTATCACATTTTAACCTTCCATAATGATGAAGAAAGTTTGATTGCAAGTAAAGTCAGTGTGCATGTATTATATATTATTATAATGATAAATTCATATATATATAAACAATAATAAGTAAATGTTTGTATCCATCACCACATTAATTGATCTCAGAAAAGTGAAGGTTAAATAGACTTTAAATTAGGTTAATTTGACTCCAAAGGGCTTGATTGAATCTTCATAAGCCGTTACTCTCACTTTCTCACTTGGTGCAGATGAAGTTGTTTGTCTCAGTTTCAGGAAGGGCTGATCCAGCGCTGGTTTCTGGTCTGAATGGCTCCGGATCTCACTGTCGTAAAGCAGTTTCTCCTCCTTGGTGCCGTTACCCTTATCCCACTGCTCATAGCACAGGGTCTGACCGTTGACCCAGAACCAGAGGCCGAGCGCGCAGGAGTGACGGAGACCCAGCCACACGTGAGCGCTGGAGGCCATCGAGGTCACGTTCTCCACCTGAAGCTGGATCTCCTGCGAGTCCACCGACACCAGGTCCATGTCTTTATCTCTGCAGTATTTCAGAGCTCCTGTCCACGTCAGATTCTGTTTGACCAGAACCAGTTTATCTGGAGCACAAACAGATCAAGAAACAACAACGGTTACACCTTAGATTAGTGTCCAATTCTGCCTATTAACTATTCACTATGACTTTTGCTTCAATAAACTCCTAATTACTATTTTTTAATAGTTAGTAAGGTAGTTTTTAAGTTTAGGAATTGTGTGGATTAAGAGATGTAGAATATGATCATGCAGAATAATGCATTAATACCGTATATACCCGAATATAAGACAAAGTTTTTGTTCTAAAAATAGGCTGAAAAATGGGGGGTCGTCTTATATTCGCGATATAGAAAAAATCACGGGGGGGGAAAGGGAGAAAGAACGAATTAATATGAAATAGTGACTGAAAGAGAGAGAGAGAGAGAGAGAGAGAGAAAGAAAGAAAAAAAAAAAGGTGCGCGCGAGAGAGACGCAGAGCGAGCGAGAGACGCAGAGCGAGCGAGAGACGCAGAGCGAGCGAGAGACGCAGAGCGAGCGAGAGACGCAGAGCGAGCGGCGAGAGACGCAGAGCGAGCGAGAGACGCAGAGAGTCGAGCGGCGAGAGACGCAGAGCGAGCGGCGAGAGACGCAGAGCGAGCGGCGAGAGACGCAGAGCGAGCGGCGAGAGACGCAGAGCGAGCGGCGAGAGACGCAGAGCGAGCGGCGAGAGACGCAGAGCGAGCGGCGAGAGACGCAGAGCGAGCGGCGAGAGACGCAGAGCGAGCGGCGAGAGACGCAGAGCGAGCGGCGAGAGACGCAGAGCGAGCGGCGAGAGACGCAGAGCGAGCGGCGAGAGACGCAGAGCGAGCGGCGAGAGACGCAGAGCGAGCGGCGAGAGACGCAGAGCGAGCGGCGAGAGACGCAGAGCGAGCGGCGAGAGACGCAAGAGCGAGCGGCGAGAGACGCAGAGCGAGCGGCGAGAGCGCAGAGCGAGCGGCGAGAGACGCAGAGCGAGCGGCGAGAGACGCAGAGCGAGGCGGCGAGAGACGCAGAGCGAGCGGCGAGAGACGCAGAGCGAGCGGCGAGAGACGCAGAGCGAGCGGCGAGAGACGCAGAGAGAGCGAGCGAGAGACGCAGAGCGAGCGAGCGAGAGACGCAGAGCGAGCGGCGAGAGACGCAGAGCGAGCGGCGAGAGACGCAGAGCGAGCGGCGAGAGACGCAGAGCGAGCGGCGAGAGACGCAGAGCAGAGCGGCGAGAGACGCAGAGCGAGGAGACGCAGAGCGAGCGGCGAGAGACGCAGAGCGAGCGGCGAGAGACGCAGAGCGAGCGGCGAGAGACGCAGAGCGAGCGCGAGAGACGCAGAGCGAGCGAGCGAGAGACGCAGAGAGCGAGCGAGAGACGCAGAGCGGAGCGAGCGAGAGACGCAGAGCGAGCGGCGAGAGACGCAGAGCGAGCGGCGAGAGACGCAGAGCGAGCGGCGAGAGACGCAGAGCGAGCGGCGAGAGACGCAGAGCGAGCGGCGAGAGAGCGCAGAGCGAGCGAGCGAGAGACGCAGAGCGAGCGGCGAGAGACGCAGAGCGAGCGGCGAGAGACGCAGAGCGAGCGAGCGAGAGACGCAGAGCGAGCGGCGAGAGAGCGCAGAGCGAGCGGCGAGAGACGCAGAGCGAGCGGCGAGAGACGCAGAGCGAGCGGCGAGAGACGCAGAAGCGAGCGGCGAGAGACGCAGAGCGAGCGGCGAGAGACGCAGAGCGAGCGGCGAGAGACGCAGAGCGAGCGGCGAGACGCAGAGCGAGCGGCGAGAGGACGCAGAGGCGAGCGGCGAGAGACGCAGAGCGAGCGGCGAGAGACGCAGAGAGCGAGCGGCGAGAGACGCAGAGCGAGCGGCGAGAGACGCAGAGCGAGCGGCGAGAGACGCAGAGCGAGCGGCGAGAGACGCAGAGCGAGCGGCGAGAGACGCAGAGCGAGCGAGAGACGCAGAGCGAGCGGCGAGAGACGCGAGAGCGAGCGGCGAGAGACGCAGAGCGAGCGGCGAGAGACGCAGAGCGAGCGGCGAGAGACCGCAGAGCGAGTCGGCGAGAGACGCAGAGCGAGCGGCGAGAGACGCAGAGCGAGCGGCGAGAGACGCAGAGCGAGCGGCGAGAGACGCAGAGCGAGCGGCGAGAGACGCAGAGAGAGCGAGCGAGAGACGCAGAGCGAGCGGCGAGAGACGCAGAGGCGAGCGGCGAGAGACGCAGAGCGAGCGGCGAGAGACGCAGAGCGAGCGGCGAGAGACGCAGAGCGAGCGGCGAGAGACGCAGAGCGAGCGGCGAGAGACGCAGAGCGAGCGGCGAGAGACCAGAGCGAGCGACGAGAGACGCAGAGAGAGCGAGCGAGAGACGCAGAGAGAGCGAGGCTGAGAGACGCAGAGCGAGCGGCGAGAGACGCAGAGCGAGCGGCGAGAGACGCAGAGCGAGCGGCGAGAGACGCAGAGCGAGCGGCGAGAGACGCAGAGCGAGCGACGAGAGACGCAGAGAGAGCGAGCGAGAGACGCAGAGCGAGCGGCGAGAGACGCAGAGCGAGCGACGAGAGACGCAGAGAGAGAGAGCGAGAGAGAGGTGCATGAAAGAGGTGCGCGCCAGACGCAGAGAGAGAGAGAGAGAGAGGCTGCGCGCGCAGGAAGAGAGAGAAAGAATTATCAGTGCAATTTTCAAATAAAATTATTTTCTGTTAAAACCAGATTTTTTCCACAAAAATCAATTTTTGTCCCAAAAATAAGTCTGGAAATGGGGGGTCCGTCTTATATTCAGGGTCGTCTTATATTCGGGGTATATACGGTATGTGCTTATGAACAGTCAATATTCTGGTAATATGTAATAGTTAATAGTGAGAATTGGACCCCAAACTAAAGTGTTACCACAAAAACATTTAAACACTTATTTAAACGACAATCCTCCTAAAAAAAATTTATTCTGTCATAATTTACTCGCACTCGTGTCGTTCCAAACCCATAAGACTTTCCTCTTCGAAATGCAATTTGACATATTTTTATGAAACCTGAGATATTTCTGTAGCCTGTAGCCTCTTACGTACATCCGCTCAATTTTCATTTTCCTTCAGTACCACGTCTGGGATTGTGGTATAATTTTGTTTTTTCTCCGGTCAATTTTTTACCGGGTCCAATCTGCAAACAGAGGGAGTGTCTGAGAACGATGACGTTGAGGTTGTGCGCTAGTTTGAGTCGTCATACGTCACGACCAAACGTTAGCGATTGGTTATGGCAGATCCAGAGTGACTCTGGGCAGATCCAATAGTCGATTCATATGGATTTGTTTTTCAACGCAGTTTTAGATCTGGAAGTTTTGGTTACCTGGACTTTCAGTGGAGGAACAGAAACCTCTCAGGTTTCATTAAAACAATATCTTAATTTGTGTTTTGGTCATTTGGTTTGAAATTAAATGAGCGTGAGTAAATTAAATGAATTAAAATTTTTGGGTGAACTGACCACTATAACTAATAACCAAGTCAGGATCACGTGATTGGTATTTGCATTTGTTCAGATGATTGTGTGTGTGAGAGCGTCTACTTACCGTCATCATAACACACAAAGGGAAAAGGACCTGAACAAGGATCATCCACCCATCGTCCTTGGTAGTTTTTGATATCAATCGCGGTGCAGATATCATCTCTTTTCTCTTTGATATTGGGTTCACCAGTGTGCCAGTGTGTGAATGTGGAGGTGCTGTTATCTGACCAAACCCAGAGTCGGTACAGACCGATCCAGAATTCATCAGGTGAAATTGAGTTGGATTGTATGAAGTTTCGAATCTTATCATTCTCACTCTCATTCCTCACACTGGGCAGATCTGTGTGATACTGTCTACAATAACTCTGAGCTTCAGTCCAAGTTTTTTTCTTATCTACAGGGGTGAATGTTTTATTGCTGGCTTTAAAAGAGAAAGACATTTGTCTATATTGTGAAATATTAGAGAAATTAAATGCATAAAAAAGGACAAAAAGACAAATTCAGTAATGCAATTGTGGTTCATCATTCAAAACTAAGTGTTTTTTATTATAATTGTGCATGAAAACACTCAATATGGTCTTTTATCACATGTGTGTGTGTTGTGATCTTACAGCTGAACTCACCATTATAGCAGAGGAATCGCTTTCCAGTATTACATTGTCCATCATGCCATAGTCCATCAAACTTCTTCATAAAAACACAGTCTCCATTCTCCTTCTGGTTGTTCTGGTGAAGTCTTTGACCAGTTCCTATACTGAGACTCGTTTGCTGTGTAGAACGTGGGGTCATTCAGAGACCATATCCATGTGTTCGTGCTCCTCAGCCCAATCCAGACATGGTCAGCTTCAGGGTTCACTCTCTTTATGACCCGCTCTGTGTCGTTCTGATCTTGTGTGTCGGTGATTGTGGCCAGATCTGTGTATTTCTCTCTGCAGTGTTTCTGAGCTTCGGTCCAACTCTTTCCCTGATTCACAAAGTGATACTGACGCAGAGCGCCTGCAGACACACTGACCACGGCTGAGGAGAGACACATTCACACAGATCTCAAACTCACATCATCTTTACCATTACGGCCCAATATTTGCACCTATAATTGATTCCTGGGATTCCCCTGCAGTTTTTTTCTAACCTTATTAAATGTATACTTCGTCTTTTATGTCAAATTCTTGAATTTAAATGTATAAATTTGTTTAATCAAATATTTTAATAATACGTTTAATTAGAATAATTGGGCTGTTACCAATCAAATAAAATCATATCATCACAATCCATATCTTCGCACTGCAGAAGCTGCATCTGAAGTGGCCTTTAGATTTATTCACAGACTTTAATGAAACTAAGAAGCGAATGAATACATTTACACTGCCGTTACAGACGGATTGCCCGACGAAACGTGTCGTCGTCGTCGTAGGAGAGGAATGTGGACAAACGTTGACACATGTTTTGCTCATCCTGAAATTTCGGACCCACAGCTCCTCGTTAAAGCCCATATTTAAACACGATATGCTCCCGCCAGTCCTGAGATCTCTCACACACAAAAACTGAAGCGCAAGCGCAATGCTTTTCGTCCTCCTCCGCCTCAAAATCATGGTGATGTTTGGCGAACTTCGCATATATCGCAGAGCTAGCATCAAGCATATTTCGCGTTCGTCCATCTGTGCAATATAATTTATTTAATTTTTTATTCATATAATTTTTTACCACTGGCTCGAAGAACACAGGTAAATCAAATATCATTGCAATCATGTTTATTGTCTTCAAAACATCTTTTTCTGCATGTTACAGCGATCTCTGTTAGCTTTGTTTATGTCAGTGACGTCCTGGAATGTCACATGGTTATGGTTCTTCTTCATGTGCACCATATATAGAAAATACTGTGCAAATGGCGCCCTCAGGCTGCTGTATGGATTGAAAACACAGTACATCAGAGTATCCAGCGCGCATATGATTACATCGACGCATTTGGATATAAATTCAATAAATATTATTCCTGTTTATAGAAATATGATGTAAACCTATTAGAATCTATCAATATTTCTCCAAATCTGCACATGTTTGAGCCAAAAGAGCCCTGAGGAACGTTGTTTTGTCAAGCGCTGTCATGACGACAGCACGTGAGTTTTTTTCTGAATGGAAGCGGCTGATGCTCATAATTCATATTAAAGGTATCGACTTATTTTTTCATTACATAAATCCTGACACCAAATTAAGACATAACTGTCACTATAAGTTTCTCAGAATACAATAGTGGTCAAATACTGAAACGTGAGACTTATATCTTTTTAATGATGTATAGTTTGTCAAGGTAATAACATTAAATCTGATAGTAACTTTGAACTATAAAAAAAAAAAAACGCTTCAGTGCGTCTTCGCTCTGGCGAACGTTAACAGGTTTTAATTACGGTTATAACCTATGTGTCATGGATTAATAAATAATGAAATAAAAATGGCGGATTGCTCTTAGTGTTGGGCCGGGAGTCGATGTTCGGTATTGGCTGATAAAAGCTTAAAATGACCATCATCGGCATCGGCCGGTATGAATATTTCTGCCGATGAGCCTTGCCGATAGGGTGGCGTGTTTCCTATGCGCACGTGACGACCGTGTGAACGTAGCATGAGCGCCGTAAACTTCCAACATGTGGAGGCATTTCGAGCATCATGGGCGTCGGGTTTGGTTTGAAATGTGCTGGGGACAGAGACGCATTCGGAAGAGCATTTTCAGAAGTGCTGGGTACAATGGCGCAATAATTGTTTTTTTCTCTTTCGCGCAGGTCATGTTTTGAAAGACGATGTCCTGTAGCTTACTAATGTAAGCTCTCCAAGCTACTATGGTCTCCACAGAACATAAAATATTCATTTTATTTTATTTTTAGTGTTCACATTTTATGAGGAAAAAAACAATGTTACGGACGTGGTCAGTTCTCGGTTATGGATGTGAACCGCTCTGAAATCGTCTCTAAAAGACTGCAAAAACTTCCTCAGAGACCTCAATCAGAAAGCACAAAGCCTTTCTTTAAAGTGAATTTTGTTTTGTATTAATTGTATCTTAATTTTAATCAATGTTTCCATAAACCAGTTGCCTGAATTTATAAAATAAGTATATCACGACCAGTGTTGGGAGTAACGCGTTACAAAAGTAATTAATTAATGCATTGCTTTTTGCTGTAACGCGGGTAATGTAAGGCATTACAGGGGGGGGAAAAAGTAATATTTTACTCGGTACAAATGTCAGTAACGCGCGTTACAAGCATTGTTAGTTAACCTGGAATAAAATGGTAGTTTTTTTTTTTTCTTCATACAAATTCGCCAAAATCACCGCGAGATCAGCAGAGGAGAAACGTCTCGCGCAAAATGTTTCACTTCCTGTACGTTAATCAGACAGAGCCGAGATGAGTGAGCCTGCAGCGGATAGTAGATTCTCAATCCTCAACAGCGAGAGAGGGAGTTTCTGCTTACCAGTCGCAGTGGTCCAGCGCCGTTTCCACGGCAACTCTGCGCCGGCGGCCGCTCCAGTGTTTGAAAGCGACATGAATGTTCAAAGTTCACGCGCACGGCCATTGATTAAACCACGTCAAAATCATGCAGCTTTTACAAACATCTAGAATTAGAACATTACTTAAATAAAAATCTCATTAATATTATACATTTAAAACTGATTTTGGAGATCTATGACTCGTTCATAGACCAAATGGCCTATGCCCACACTACTGCAGTCACTCACAATAATGATTAAAAATATATATATATATATTTGGCTTAGTTATTATTCATTAGTTATTTTTATTTTTGCTAAAGTTTAAGCCTAAAGTTTACCCCGAGGCTTAAAGTAAAAAAGATGTCTGTACCATGCGTCCATGCAAAGTACCATGGTAATATTTGAGGTACCATGGTTATATCTGATGGGTACCATGTTTATATCTGAGGTAGTATGTACCATGGTAATATGTACGGCATAATGTACCATGGTTATATCTGATGGTACTAGGGCATGTACCATGGTAAATCTGAGGTACCATACTATGTACCATAGTAACATACTGTACAGTATAGTACTTCAGATATTATCATGGTACCATGATAATATCTGAAGTACTATAAAGTATGTACCATGGTTATATCTGAGGTACTATGGTATGTACCATGATAGGTATCATGGTAAATCTGAGGTACCATACTATGTACCATAGTAACATCTACAGTACCATGCAATGACCATGGTACCATGATAATATCTGAAGTACTATATAGTATGTACCATGGTTAGATGTAAGGTACCATGGTACTTCCATATGGTACTACTATGGTATACCATGGTATGTACTATAGTACATCATGGTAAAATTTCTTATGGGTCCAAGCTCAGTCGGATACCACATCACCTTCTACTGGATGTGTAATGAGCTAATTGAGCATCATACGCTACATTTAGATTGCCAAATCCATATTTGAAGTTATTTTGGTGAGAGTAACTTAAAAGTAATGCAATAGTAGTGTAATGCCTTACATTTTAAATACAGTAATATTGTAATGTAACGAATTACTTTGAAATGACAGTAACAAGTAATAAATAACGCATTACTGTTTCGAAGTAACTTGCCCAACACTGATCACGACAACATAGGCGCATGAACTGGAGCTCGTCTCATAAATGAACCGAAACTCAGCATAGCCTACTTGCCTTACAGACCTGAGAAATATATCTATTATCTACAGAGCGCTTTAAATCATACTTTTAAATAGAACAACGACGCTGCGCTGCGATACCTCGAGTTGTCATAGACGCTGTGCTGCGCTTCTCGCAGAGATGCTCACAAGTCTCTGAGCTAGAGTCTAAGTCAAGTCTCTGAGCTAGAGTCCCAGTCAAGTCTCTGAGCTAGAGTCCAGTCAAGTCTCTGAGCTAGAGTCCCAGTCAAGTCTCTGAGCTAGAGTCCCAGTCAAGTCTCTGAGCTAGAGTCCAAGTCAAGTCTCTGAGCTAGAGTCCCAGTCAAGTCCTCAAGGTCTCTGAGCTAGAGTCCAAGTCAAGTCTCAAGTCTCTGAGCTAGAGTCCAAGTCAAGTCTCTGAGCTAGAGTCCCAGTCAAGTCTCTGAGCTAGAGTCCAAGTCAAGTCTCTGAGCTAGAGTCCAAGTCAAGTCTCAAGTCTCTGAGCTAGAGGTCCCAGTCAAGTCTCTGAGCTAGTCCCAGTCAAGTCTCTGAGCTAGAGTCTAAGTCAAGTCTTTGAGCTAGAGTCCCAAGTCAAGTCTCAAGTCTCTGAGCTAGAGTCCCAGTCAAGTCTCTGAGCTAGAGTCCAAGTCAAGTCTCAAGTCTTTGAGCTAGAGTCCAAGTCAAGTCTCTGAGCTAGAGTCCAAGTCAAGTCTCAAGTCTCTGAGCTAGAGTCCCAGTCAAGTCTCTGAGCTAGAGTCCAAGTCAAGTCTCAAGTCTTTGAGCTAGAGTCCAAGTCAAGTCTCAAGTCTTTGAGCTAGAGTCCAAGTCAAGTCTCAAGTCTCTGAGCTAGAGTCCAAGTCAAGTCTCTGAGCTAGAGTCCCAGTCAAGTCTCTGAGCTAGAGTCCAAGTCAAGTCTCAAGTCTTTGAGCTAGAGTCCAAGTCAAGTCTCTGAGCTAGAGTCCCAAGTCAAGTCTCAAGTCTTTGAGCTAGAGTCCAAGTCAAGTCTTTGAGCTAGAGTCCCAGTCAAGTCTCATGTCTCTGAGCTAGAGTCCCAGTCAAGTCTCCTGAGCTAGAGTCCAAGTCAAGTCTCAAGTCTCTGAGCTAGAGTCCAAGTCAAGTCTCTGAGCTAGAGTCCAAGTCAAGTCTCAAGTCTTTGAGCTAGAGTCCAAGTCAAGTCTTTGAGCTAGAGTCCCAGTCAAGTCTCAAGTCTCTGAGCTAGAGTCCAAGTCAAGTCTCTGAGCTAGAGTCCCAGTCAAGTCTCTGAGCTAGAGTCCAAGTCAAGTCTCAAGTCTCTGAGCTAGAGTCCAAGTCAAGTCTCAAGTCTTTGAGCTAGAGTCCAAGTCAAGTCTCAAGTCTCTGAGCTAGAGTCCAAGTCAAGTCTTTGAGCTAGAGTCCAAGTCAAGTCTCAAGTCTCTGAGCTAGAGTCCAAGTCAAGTCTTTGAGCTAGAGTCCAAGTCAAGTCTCATGTCTTTGAGCTAGAGTCCAAGTCAAGTCTTTGAGCTAGAGTCCAAGTCAAGTCTCAAGTCTCTGAGCTAGAGTCCAAGTCAAAGTCTCTGAGCTAGAGTCCAAGTCAAGTCTCTGAGCTAGAGTCCAAGTCAAGTCCTCTGAGCTAGAGTCCAAGTCAAGTCTCAAGTCTTTGAGCTAGAGTCCAAGTCAAGTCTCAAAGTCTTTGAGCTAGAGTCCAAGTCAAGTCTCTGAGCTAGAGTCCAAGTCAAGTCTCAAGTCTCTGAGCTAGAGTCCAAGTCGAGTCCAAGTGAAGTCTCAAGTCTCTTTTGGTTATATAAGTGTTGCATCACGTAGCCTACAGCGACCCATCCAGGCTGCTTAGAACACTGCATAAGGATCAATGCATGTAATATGGAGTGTTGGGAGTAACGCGTTACAAAAGTAATGCATTACAATAACATATTACTTTTTGCTGTAGCGCAGTAGTGTAAGGGTCTGATATATTTGTAGCGATTTATTTTTTACAGGAGTTTCGGCCTCTGTGCTCGCGGTGGCCAGTGGAAAAGCGGCTAATGGGTGATGATGGCATGAAGAAGACATACATTCGAGAGATGGACGTATGCGCATTAGGCTACTCTATTTCTTCTGTGTTTTCTTTCTAAGCAGTTAGGCTATGTTTAGATGGTGTTTTTCATCACGTTTTTTAATGCGGTGGTGACGCGTTCGGCGACGGCGCTGCCGATAAAGCACATAAAAGCTGTCAAAGAACCAGCAAAAGCAGTGATTATGAATATGTCAAATATAGCAAGGAGACATTTTAATTGTTTATTAATAAAGATGAAGTTGATAATGCTGACTCGCGATCCTTCGCAGTAGTGAATGCGCCAGAGAGAAATACGCTACGGATTACATAAGCAGAGAGCAGTCTGTTTTCTTTCGTTTTGAATTGTTCTGTTTAAAAGTAGACATTTCAATATAGATATATTTTCAGGTCTGTGAAGTAGACTAGCCTACCTTATACGCTGAGTTTCGGTTAATTTATGAGACGCGCTCCAGTTCACGCGCCTCCGTGCCGTGATTATATTTTCTGCTATATTTACTTCTTATTTATTAAATCCAGGCAATTGGTTGATGAAACATTAATTAAAATTAAGATACAATTAATACAAAAAAAAATTCACTTTAAAGAAAGGCTTTGTGCTTTCTGTTTGAGGTGAAAGTTGTAAAGCAGTATTTTAGTGAAATTTTTAAACCTCAAAAAACTCTAAAACCCCTAAAATATAGGCATATCGAATATCGGCCAAAATACATTATCGTGCATCCCTAGTCGATGTCCTTATTTGTCAGTTCCGCTATAAATACTGTGACGTTATTGTTCAAAAAACGTAATAGAGAATAGAAAAATCGGAACAGGTTGCAAAATATGACCAAAACAGAATATAAAGATATCAACGAAGCACCTGAAGAGACTAATTTCTACTTTTCTGTACTTCTAAACACTCCAAATATACAACAAAATGCATTTAGGGGCTAAAAAAGTGGATTTAGCATGATATGTCCCCCTTTAAGTAAAGTTGTGCGTATGATCTCCTCAATAACACATGATCTGAGGAATCATTGGTGTCTGAAGCACAAACTGTCTCACTCACCTTGAACACTTCCAGCACAGCACTAACACTACGAGCTCTAGAACTAGTGAAGCTCTGCATTACACACTCACCTGTGAGCAGAAGAGACGTCAGTGTGATTCGCTCCATTCCTGAGGGAAACACACAAAACAGTCGCAATAAACAAGCTTCATTTGCTTTGAAATGCAACAGCTTAAGTTTGTACAGAACTTCAGTGCATGTCATTACTATTTTATCATTGCTTATTAGCTTCCGCATCAATTATAAATACACACTTCGCTCCTAAAGCTGACGTGTGTCAGTTCAGTGGTAAAATACAGTTTTATGCTCCACATTTCCACACTTTAAACCCTTCAGAATTTATTTTATTTTTAAGTTTTTTTGTATAGGGACAATACAGAAAAACATGATCCCAGTCAAAGCTGGAAAATATGTATTGCACATAGAGAGTATAGCGAAAGCTAATTTGCATCTCAGGTTCCTAGAAAGGCTTTTCTAGACAAATTAAAATGTTTTACATTACATTACACTTTTACATACTATAAGACATTGAGATCTGGAATTGCAGTGCTGTTCTACAGTGTATTACTGTAAAAAATGTAATTTACTTGTATTTTTTATTTTCTCTCTAATTTTTTTATTTATTTAACCAGGTAGGCACATAGAGGACTCATTCTCATTAAAAACGGCGACCTGGCCAAGATAAAGCGTCATAGTGCAGACAACAATAAGTTACACATAAAAGACAAGACAATGTAGTACAGGTTACAAACAGTTGTTCAGTCGAAGCACATCATACAAAAATAAATCAAAATACAATAACTAGACAATTCCTAGGAATCAGTGCTTAAGAACGTACTAGGTAAATAAACGATATAAAAATAAAGTGCAGTTTGCATTATTAACAAGTAATGCAGAGAGAGAAAATGATAAATAATAATTGCTTTAGTTTACACAGGAGGAAAATGATAATGCTAACATGAACAATGGTGTGACAGTAGGTTAGTTATCGATCGTTTGAAAGTGGATAACAAAACAATAGATTCAAGCCTTAAAGTTTTTTGGAGTTTGTTCCAATCATTGGCGGCAGAAAACCGAAAAGAAAAACGGCCGAAGGAAGTGCGGGCATTGGTAGTGGTTAATGAGATGAACCTACTTGAGCGTAGATTGCGAGAGGGAGAAGCTACCGAAATTAAGTAGGTAGGGCCTTTGCCTAAAATAATTTTGTATATGAAGTAGAACCAGTGTCTTTGACGTCGGATGTGAAGGGAAGGCCAACCAATGAGTGTGTAGAGATTGCACCCTCGACCAACTCGGAAGCCCGATTGCATATCGGATAGGCTATAGTTAGATTCAAAATAGTTAGTGATCTGTTTGTTTACCAGGTGTTCAAAAACCTTAGAAAGACAGGGTAGAATAGAAATTGGTCTGTAGCAATTGGGGTCTAAATTGTCTCCCCCTTTGAAAATAGGGATTACAGCAGCAACTTTCCAGTCTTTCGGGATATAAGAAGTGTCGAGAGAGATTAAAAATGGCAGTTATGGGTGTAGCAATAACAGGAGCAGCCAATTTTTAAAATAAGGGGTCTAAATTGTCCAGTCCAGCTGATTTGGATGGAACCAGATTTTGTAATTCCTTCAAAACATCGACTATCTGGATGTGGGCAAAATAAAAGAGTGGCAGACTGACTGGGGGAACTATGGGCTGTGGTGGGTTTATAGCTGTGACAGAAGGTGCCAGATGGAAAGCGTGTCCAGCTCAAAGTGTTTGTTAAAGTTCTCTATAATGTCGGACTTTTTAGTGGTGACAGTGTTTTCAAATCTTAAAGCGGTGGGCAGCTGGGCAGAAGTGTTGTTACCTTCCATAGACTTTATTGTGTCCCAGAATTTTTGATTGTTTGTACCACAGGAAGATCATTTTTGTTTGAAAAAACTAGATTTAGCGTTTCTAACTGCCTGTGTGTACTGGTTTCTTGCTTTCTTAAATAATTGCATGTCATGGGGATGTTTCGACGCTAATGCGGCACGCCACAAGGTGTTTTTGTGTTGGCTTAGGTTTGCTAGGTCTGGAGTATACCAAGGACTGTATCTAAGCTTAGTTCTAAATGTTTTGAGTGGTGCATGTTTGTTTAAGCAGGCAAGAAAGGCGTTTTTAAAAAAGAACCAGGCATCCTCCACAGTAGGGATAAGTTCAGTGTTCTTCCAGGACACTTGAGCTAAATCAAATAAAAAAGCTTGCTCACTAAAATGATTTAGGGAGCGTTTGAATAAGATAAGGGGAGGACTTTTAATGGCTAATCCATTGTGCATGCATGCAATAAGGCAATGGTCACTAATGTCCTGACTAAAAACAGCGGGCGAGAATTTAGTGGGTAGATTAGTTAGGGCGATATCAATGAGAGTGCCTTTGTCTGCCGATTTCAGGTTGTATCTAGTGGGTTCATTGATTATCTGCATAAGGTTTAGGGGCATCGAGCTTAGATAATAAATTGTTTGTAGGGGTTAAGCATGTCGTAATTCAAATCACCTAACAGTAGAAACTCTGAGGATAGATGAGGAGCAATTAATTCGCAGATGGAATCAAGCGCACATCTAGGAGCGGAGGGGGTCTGTAACAGACTGCTACGTGAAAGATTTATTGTTAGAAACACACATTTTTAACATTAGAAGTTCAAATTTTTTTTGGAATAGACATGGATAAAATGACAGTGCATTGTAAATGCTTCCTACAGTATAGCATAACTCCGCCTCCTTTCGATGACCTATCTTGCCAGTAGATATTATAATTAGGGATAGATACATCTGAGTCTTTGATGGTGTTTCTAAGCCAAGATTCTGAGACGGCTAGAATATCAGGATTGGCTGCGTGTACAAGGGCAGTAAGTAAATCTAATTTAGGAAGGAGACTTCTAATGTTAATGTGCATGAATCCAAGATTTTTACGGTTGCAGAAATCTGCATAAGAAAACCCATTAGGGAAAGCCGTGTGACCCGCCAACCGGCAAAAAAAAAAAAAAAAAACATTACAGAAATTATTCCCTCTGATTTTCTATTTCATTAATAAAGTTTGACTACTCGCAGCATTCTCGCATGTGCTTAGAGCTCGTGTGAATTGCGCATATAAAATGAAGTTAACGAACAACCTCGATCCATCAGGAAACGTCACATAGGGCGCTGAATTTCACTGCACTTCATGAGTTTTTCTTTTGCGTGAAGAAGCCGTTCGCCGGGGATGTGTTAAAAGATCGGAGTGCATTCATGATTATTAGGCTATAATAATCCTCCTGGCGCCGGGTCTGAGTGAGTAATTTGCTCTCTTACCTTTGTTCTTTGATTAACATTAATGACACTTTAAAGGGTAACTAAACACTAAACCAACTTTTTTTAGTTAATGATCTGTAAGAATGGAGCTTCATAAATGCTGTTCATTGATTCGAGTACTTTTTTTAACATTTGAGTATAAAGTGTTTTAATTTTCAAATATATGGTGTAAAAACGTCTGAGTGCTGCCCTCTTCAGGTTAAACGGAATCTCCTGAAGTAGGGGTACTCTCTGACGTAGGGTACTCTGTGACGCTACTCTGCCACGCCCCTGGCAGCCCCTGGTATAAAAGCATCTGCTTCCGTCAAAACCACTGTAGCGAGTCAGGAGTTGGAAATTGGAATTACGAGTATTGAAAACGACCAGGATAGCGTATTTTAGCATCTAGTTAGCATAGCATTTATATAGTTATTTAGATAATTTCGTGTAGCCTAGGTAGTTATTTAGCTGTTAGTGTTGTTAAAAGCATAGTTAGTTGCATAGTATTGCATCAGTTAGAATAGTGTAGATTTTTAGCATCAGCTTTATCTATATTTAGTACAGTGGTTAGGCTGGTATAGGTGTAGTGTTGCCGGTAGCAACAGCACTGCTGGACTGCATAACTTTCCCCCAGACTTGGAAATTAGCGCCAGTGTTTACATGCACTTGTGTGCCAAACGGTGCTTTTCCTATATGGACTCCACAACCGCCGGCGCGTTTTGCTGGATATTTTTTTTCACATAGCGGCAAAATATGCTTAACGGAGGTCAATAGTAATAATAATCCACTCAGATACTGGCCCCATTCTCTCTTGCGCGGCTGCTTCGCTAGCATCGTCGGATGCCGATCGCGATGCGGGAGTTAATGCGATGCGACACCGCAGTTTGAGCTCGCGGCTCGAATTGATATGGTTTTAGCTCTGTGTCCACAGACAATTCCTCCACTTCAGGGGAAGGTGGGGAAGAAAAGTCCTCGACTTCAAATGAACGCTCTGTTGCAAAGCTACTTGCGTCACTCCAGTCACTCTCTATCTTAGCGAGTCTGACAGCAGCTGTCAGTCACTGCGGGTCTGTCAATCACGCGCTCAGCCCCGCCCTCGGTTCGTCGGTTGGGCTCTGCCCACTTTTCCAGCATTTTTCAAATATTGCCAGTGGGTGGAGTCAGGCTCTGACCAGTGCCCGGTTGCATAAAGCACCTTAAGTGAAATTTTCCCTTAAGTTCGCCCTTATGTTTCCCTTAAACCTAAGGTTGTTGCAGAAAAATACCCTTAAGTGTTACTTAACTGTTTTTTTTAAGTGAAACGTCATAAACACTTAGAATTTCCCTTAAATTATTTTTTTTCACTTAAATAATCCCTTAAAAAGCGTTAAGTGTTGCATAAAACCCCTTAACGGTCATTTCCCTAAGTATAACTTAAGGTTTGGAAATCGTAACCTTAAGAGTAACGCGGACAAAAAATAAGACGACATGGCTGAATTTATGGAACCAGCTGAAGATAATTATGTGCCAAGAAGAATTTTTAGGGATAGGGAGAACCCTATTGTTGCATGAATACCGTTTTGATCGACGCGCAATATTTGACATCACTAACAAACTAGACGGCGACCTTGACCGTGTCACAGATCGCAACCACTCTACCTGCGGTGTTACAACTGCTTATAGCACTGCGTTTTTTGCAACTGGGAGTTTTCAGACGATAGTGGGAGATGTTTTCAACGTTCATAAATCGTCTGTCAGCAGAGTGGTTCACCGGGTTGCGGGGGCTATTTCCCGCTTGTGTTAGTGTTTTGCGTATCTATGGCAACAACAGACTTTTATAACGTGAATTCAGGATCGCTGTCGTGAAACACTTAAATGTTTCCCTTACCTAAGAGAATCGTTTAAGAGATTATATGCAACACCCTTAAGTTATTCTCTTAGGTAAGGGGAAATCGCCCCTTAAGTGTCATACTTAAGGGAAAAACTTAAGGTGCTTTATGCAACCGGGCACAGGGGTTTAGTTACCCTTTAAGACCTGCTGACCGCTGCTGACAGAGACGCGATCTGACACGCGTCCCATTTTCTCACAAATCTCTATTTTAGACTTTATTTAAATAATGTAAGACTGCTCTTATGAGGACACTCGACAAAACTGACATTTTGTCATAATTTGTGTGCGTTATGGTTTGTTCAAGACCGAAAGAGAACTCGATAGGCGACTGACGCGCTTCTTTTCTGTGGGTCGTGTGTGTGTGTGTGTGTGTGTGTGTGTGTGTGTGTGTGTGTAATAGGCAGGACACAGCGCGGTCTCTTTAGTCTTGTCGCGCTTGAACGGTTTAAAAGCATTCACATTAATAAGAGCGGGATCATACAACGCTAGTCAATTGACCGTTCGCAAAACCCCCGCCCTCGAACGGTTCTCGTCCAATCCTAGCTCAGGAACTGTAACTAAGGAGAAGGACCTCCGTCAAACATTCCGATTCCAGCAAGATAGTGAAACGATGCGTCTGTGGCAGTGAGGTCTGCACGGGCTTAAAACTTGCTGTATTTTATGATTGCTTGCCACTATTATTAAAAAATAGGCTACATGTACAAACACCGCTTCACTACGGCACTGCGGCCCCTCATCAGTCAGCAAACAAGAGGAAAAAAAGAGAAAGAGCACGGACTTACTAATTACGAAACTTTGATGTGGTTGAACAGGTACACAGTCACAAATTCCTCTGGAACTCAAACATTAAACTTCACAACAAAGTTCGCGCAGTTGCACAACTATTCACACAAATATATCCTTCTCAGTCGGCCGAGTTATGAATGAAGAGAACAGCATCGAGAGTTGATGGTTTCAGCGCGTCCTCTGATTGCAGTGTTGTGACTGAAATAGCGCGCGCGGGAGCACATGCGCAAAACAGTTTTGTAAAATGATATATGATCAAATAAAAATGATTGATATAGAATTTTACAAAACTGTTTAGTGCATGTGCTCCCGTGCGCTATTCTGTCTATACTTTCTGTCGTGCCCTGGAGGATATGTCTGCTGCATTACTCCAAAACCAATCACTGAATATGTGGAGCTCAACCCAGCCATGGCTATGGTTCTCAATTGTTTGACGGGCGTAGTAACAATAACTAAGGGGCGTGGCTTTTGCGAACGTTCAATTGCGTTAAAAATAAAAATATATTTTTAACGCTTTAAACTTTTTTTTTTTTTTTTTTTTTGCTATGCCGCGGTGGGCAAGTGATGAAACCGGTGTTGTGACTGAACACCGGTAACACCGACTATCGTAACAAGCCTAGTTACAGTATAACAAAACAATACAAGCTAACTGCTCATATTGCTCATAAAAACAAT
>JARPMJ010001830.1:0-35000 GCA_033366665.1 Phoxinus dragarum | reverse complement strand
TCAAATTGTCCCACAGACACCCGAAAGTAAGTGCGGAACCGGCCATGATTAAGTTTTAGCTCCTGTTTAAGATTAGCATAGCTACTCCCCTTCAGACTCGCTGTTGTTTAAGATCGGGTGCACCTAAAAACTGTTCTGTCTTTTAAATAAAATGAATAGCTCGTCTTCACTGGATGATGATGATGACGTATCCATGTTTTCTCAGCTGTCGGCGCAAAAGTTTTGGAATGTTGAAGCTCTGAACGTCGCAAATTCGCGTGATGTGAATGGTTTTGAGACAAACTATTCGCTTTTTCATTACGTGTCCGGTGTGAAAGGGCCTTAAGACTAGGCGATTTCCTAGGCAGATATTGACTTGGGACTATATTAGGGTGAAGCACAGGCGAAGCACTGCTACTTGGGCGCAGAGATCTCATTCAACAACTGAAATCCCACAACTTCCGTCAACATACCGGCGTGAATAGTAGCTGGATATTTTTCCTACAGTAGACATAGTGAATGGCGATGAACATGGCTGATTTTGTGAGAGACGAAGAGGGTGACTTCTCAGACAGTCAAGATCCAGAACCATACCTCTATGAGCCAGAGTTTTCAGAAGAGGAGTGCGTGCTTTGGAAATAGAATCATTAGGGAAATTAATCTAATATCAGGCTATTCCTGCCCCGGTCACATTAGTGATGCGGAAAAAAACACGATCTAACCAGGAATCCAGGAGCGGTTTTCAGGTAATTTGCAAAATCATGTTATTGTGATTGTTGTGTCTCTTTATTACTGACAAATTATGAAATGAGCTCAATTCAGCTATAAAGCAGCAATGTGATATCTGTTACAGAGACAGGATGATTGAATTGAACCCAGAACAGTTTATTGAACAACACTGATGTTGATGGAACGGCTGCACTGAGGAGAACAGGTACAGTAAATCTGCAGGGACGTGGTGAGCATGAAATGGTGGCATTGAGTTTTAAACTGAAGAGTAATCGTGTAAATTGAAAGTCTTTGGGTTGATGATGGAGAATATTGGAGACTGGAGAACGAAGGGTATAATAAACAACTGCTTTATTTGCATCACTGTTGCTATGATGTCACAATAAAATTCAGTTGTAGGGAAGTGTGTCTTTGTGCAGCTTGTCAAACATGCAAATATGAGACAGCAGCACATAATTTATAGTCAGATTATATTCCAGTGATCTACATAAGTAAGATGATGTCAAAAAGTACAGTAAATATGCATTTACTTGAGACGCAAAATGATTTAAGATGTTAAGTCTTTTTGATCAAAATGAAGTGAGTTTATGCTTAAAACAAGAACAAATATCTGCCAATAGGGTCATAAAAATCGAAGGGAAAACGAGATTAGTTTTCTGGCCGCATTGGCAGATATTTGTTCTTGCTTTAAGCGCGCTCATAAACTTGCTTACTTTTAATAAATTTTTTCATTAAAAAGACTTGACATTTTACATTTAGTCATTTAGTAGACACTTTTATCCAAAGTGACTTACACATGATGGGAGCAATAGCATTAGCAGCAATCAAACCAACCATAGGACAATAAAATGCAAGTGCCGTGACCAGTCCCAGTTAGTCCAGCACAGTACACATGGACATTTTTTTTTACAATTTGGCAGGTCATTCCTCCAGCAGGGTAGTCTGGCTATCACCAGACCAAGCTCAATCTTTTAAGATTGAACATTAGTCTGGGGAGTCTGCTCTGTATTTCTACTGCACACAAGGCGTGATCAACAGGCATAGTTCAAATGACTCTGTACGCAATTGGATAGTCCTTCAACCAATCAGACGCAAAAACTCCAGTTTGTACAAAACAAACGTGTTGGTTTGTAGCATTGATCAGCGGTTTGCAGAAGCAGCGATGGCATCGAGCGATTTTTGCAGGTTGTGCAAAGAAAAACATGAAAGTGGTGGTATTTACACCCACTCGAGCGATTTGTTTGCTAAACTAAAGAAGCCATATGAGCATCGTCAAGAGGTTAAAAGGAATTGGATTCGTCGCTTCTCTATCGTCTCAGTGTTAAACCCGCCAATAGCGCGCCAGGTGGATAAGCCAGTTTGTGATTGGTTCTCGCAAATTTGGAAAGGAAGCAGGAGAGATAAATGTACAGGTTTCCAGCCTGAGCTGCAGGGCGAAATCAAATCGCCGGACGATCGGGCTGGGTTTACGCAGTCTACCAGCTGGGAACAGTCCAGGTGAAGGTCTGTGAATGTGATTCTGTGTCTCTTTGGGATGATGCACCACAAGACGCTGTTCACCTGCAGAACACAAGCTTCTGGAGACACATCAGTCTAAAGTTTAGGTATAGGAGAGCAGAGCCAGTAGTTGATCTGTAGGAAAACATCAGGGACTTGAATCTGATGCGAGCGGCTGTTGGAAACCAGTGCAGGTTTATGAGGAGAGGAGTGACTTCTGTGTCTCTTCGGCTCAAAAAACACACTCTTACTGCAGCATCTGGATCAGTTGCAGAGGTTTGACAGATGCTGGAAGGAGAGAGCATTACAATAGTCCGGTCTGGAGAGAACAAGTGATTGGACCAGGAGTTGTGTAGCTCTGATAGGAAGGGCCTGATCCCACTAATGTTGTATAAAGCAAATCTGCAGGACTAGTTCTAGCAATGTGTTCTGTGAAGATGAAGAATCGTCAATCACAACTCTAGGGTTCCTGATGATGAACCTACAGCTTAATGAAGAAGTTGTGCTGAAGTGATTGGTCAGCCGAAAACAAAAGCAGTTCTGTCTTTGGGAGGTTTAGTTGAGGGTGGTGGTCCTTTATCCAGTTTTATTTATTTCCCTAGAAAACAAGACTTAATGAGCCCTATTTTATCGTCCTGAAACGCAAGTATCAAACGCGAAACGCAAGTAACTTTTTGATCTCGGAAATCTAAAATGTGTGTGTCTGAAGTCGCTTCATTACTCATAGGTGTGGTTTGGGCGTAACGTGAAATAAACCAATCAGAGCGTCCTCTCACATTCCCTTTAAGAACCGGCGCGCTTGTTCCACGGCGGATTGCTATTATAACGGCGGGTTTGCCAGCGCACGCCAGGAGCGGTTCACAGCCGAGGAGAGCGACGCTCTCGTCAGGGCCGTAAAACACAGAGAAGTGACATTGTATGAAGATGATGGAGAAACCACCCAAATTAGCTTCGGTTAAAACTGCTTCAGTTATTTTCTTACAGTCACTTACTATTTTGTGAAGCTCAACTATCTTTTTTCTACACATCAGAACTATATTCTTTCGTTTTACTCAATGTGATAGTCATAGCTAGAAAATTTTATGTTCCTAGTCATTTCCTAGTATTCTACTTTTTGGAGAAAAGCATTTTATAATGTGACTTAAATGGGGCTTGGCAAACCATTTAATGTTGCATCTCTGCCACCTACTGGATGGAGAGTGAAGCGAACATCATCAATCTTCATAAAATCAATCATTTATTTATAAAGCACTGTATATAAAAACTGGACCAAACTGGACTGTTAATGCCCCGTTGCCCCAACAATAAAGTATAAAACAACCAAGATATAAATAGGATTGCACAAAACAAAAGGACATAGTTACAAATATTAAGTATTATGTTCTTTAATGACAGATTTGTAATTTCTTTATATCTATATATATATATATATCACATTTTTCTGTACTTAATGCTTATCTTTCTTAATATCTAGGGATGAAATGAATAATTATAGCCATTTAACGTTACACAATAATTAAAAGCCATCTTTTTAAACATTTAATAGTCTTTAAATACACAACTTTTAATTTTAGTAAACTTAAAACAATCTTATAACCATTATATCTAGTCACATTTATAGCTTTTAGTGTGCTTCCTGCTAAACTGTGTTTTGTTGTTGTATTAAGCAATGACAGTAAAGTGTCTGTTCTGTGCCTTTAATATAACACGGAGGCCCGGACAAATCTTTCTGAACATGAGAATGATATAAAATATTTGCCAAATGTCATTTGCTGATTGTGTGTGATGAGCATTAACATGTTTTCAGCATATCAGACATAAGATTGAATGCTTGTATTGTGCTTTCCTTCAGTAATTTCACTTGTCTATGAGCATTGTGGGCTGATTTTATGGTAGGCTATAGCTCAACTTTGCTTTTTTTCCATATGGGACAGTTTAATATCAGTAGAGTAAACATTCAACAAAATATTATTTGCTTTGAACACCATGAAAAGACATTAACAAGAATGTACATAAACACTTTCAGTCACTTTCACCTTCATTGTGAGTTCATTCAAGCTTTAGACGTTTCCAGACACATCTAGTCTTTACGGGACGTCCTGATTCATTCTCCCTCAGGTACCTGTACGTCGTGTGTATCTCTGAAATCATGCATCTGTGCTACAAAACTCAAAGATCTTAAAGAACACTGTTTTGTATGTCAGTTGAAATTGGTTGTATGGCAGACAGTCAGACAAAAGACATCAAAGACAAATTCAATTTCTTCCAAAGATTTATTTTCTCAGAAAGAAATGAGTATGAATCACAAATCCACTACAGAAATCCAGCAAAGAAGAAAATCACTGACATTCAAAATGTATGTAAATACAGACTAGGGCTGTCATAAAAACGTCATAGGTTGTGAATGCAACCCGGTTCCCTGAGAAGGGGAATGAGACGCTGCGTCTCGATGATGTTTTGGGGAACGCCCTCAGTGGTTTAGGAGGTGACTCGAACCTCCGCAGGGTGTGCTTTCTGAACACAGATGACTGAACCCTCGCCTCTCTGGACCTCACCAGCACCGCCTCAACAGAGGTAACAAAGAGTCCAGAGCATCAAAGAGGAACGTTTTCTCCTTCTCCTTGACTCCTGACAGATCTTGCCGCTGGATTCTCTCCATGACCACTATGAAATGACCGATGGCAGTGTTCGGCTTGGTGGCCCAGAGAGCCTAATCTGTAGTGCGGCGCAGTTCAGCGACCGCCGCAGCAGACAATACCTGCCCCATGTCCTAGACTTTGAGCGGGTCGGCTTGGTATCAACATCAGCCTGACCCGCTGCCGCCTATGCCCACGCGTGGCAGTCTGGCATGAGGACTCAATGAGGACACTTGCTCTCAGCCAGCGTCTCTTTTACAGGGGCATCTTCACCTACTTCTGCGCACGTAATCCCTCCACAATCAAATAATTTGAATGCTGAAAGGGAAGAATGCGCATCAAGTATGGGTTCTTCCAGGACCTCACCTCCTCAGTTTGAAGGTCCGGAAGAAACTGAAGGCTCACAGGGAAGGGGTGATCCCGACCCGCCAGGAATCGCTCGTCCGGTGGACTGCCAGCGACTTTCCGCTTCTCTTAAGTCCAAATTTAACCTGGCTGTAGTGTGGGCCATTGCATCAAGCAGCTCCCCGTATGCAGGGCTGACAGAAGGAGTGGACACAGTAATTGCATCATTTTCTACACCAACTACATCTAGCTCCTCAGAGATAGATCCTCTCTGCTGGATCAGAAGAACCTGCAGAGCCGCTAATCACCTGAACTGGCAAGAGGAGCCTGGAAAAGCAACCCCCGCCCCGTGACGTCATTGACTGCCGTCTGCCAATGAATATGTGGTGAGTTTACACATGCTTCAGACACCGGTCACACTGTACCTCGTAGTGTCGACACCGATACACAGCATGTTTTCATGCTGGATTTATTCATTTCAAAATACGTTAAATATTGAAGAATGGACTAAGTAAAAGTATGAATAGTGTATATATATTTATCTATACGCTCCTCTCTAGAGTTATTTTTCTAGCTGTCTATCGAGTTTATGATCATTGAATGGTTTTTCGGAGGTAAACGTCACGTTAAAGCTGTTTATTGACGTCTTTCCAAAGTTGAAACGCTGATTGATGGATTACATGAGACATGATTGATTTCAGTAATTTTTTCTGAATCTTTCAACATTCCTTCTGATGTTCATTCATGTTTATTTTCTGCTGTAACTAGTAGTAAAGAGGAAGAGATGATCGGTTCTACAGCGATCTGTCACACACATTAAAGAGTGCCAAAATTACATTTATTTTTTGTATTATATATTTCATGATTAAGATGACAAACTTTAAAAGTTGAAACTTTTTTCAACAAACTTTTTATATTAAAAGTAACAAAGAATATTGTGATTATTGGATGTGAAGCGCTACTAATAATTTTTAGTGAAGTTTTGGTCACGCATCAACTGAAAACAGCACAGATCGGGGATTTATGAATCGATATTGATTCATCAAAATGAGAAAAATCAAGAAATTCACGTTTTCAACCCAGCCCTAATACAGACAGTTATTTGGGTAATTATATACCCCACATTAATGGGTACATGGAAGGCAAGTACAGCAGCATCAAAAGGTATTAAGAGACACTTGAAGATATCTGAATTTTCGTTGCATTAGATGAAATAAAATATCAAAAAGTGTCATCTGTGCTCAAATGATGCTAGAGCTTTTCTCATGTATTTTTTACTTATCTCATGTCCAAATACTTTTTGATGCCACTGTATACATTTGTAGATCACAATTTTTATTTAACTATATTTTAACCTTCACCAGTTCATTTAAATGCTTGTGCTTTAAAAGTGCAAATATTCCATAATATATTGTAATCAATATGAGATCATTACATTTATCTATTTACATTTAGTTTGTTACATTTATATAGCACTTTTCTAGGTACTCACAGCGGTTTACATTATGGAAGGGGGAATCTCCTCAACCACCGATGTGCAGCACCACCTGATGATGCGACGGCAGCCATATTGCGCCAGAACGCCCACCACACACACACACACACACACACACACACAAGCTTACTGGTGGAGAGGAGACAGAGTGATGAAGCCAATCAGTATATGGGGATGATTAGGAGGCCACTGGGCAAATTTGGCCGGGGTCACACCCTTACTCTTTTCCCGAAAGACATCCTAAGATTTTTAATGACCACAGAGAGTCAGGAGTCAGGACCTCGGTTTAACGTCTCTTTTGAAGGACTGGTTAATTTTGAAGGATTTATTAATTCATTATTTATTTAAGTAAGGGGAAATCACATGCAATGTTATGGTAAGTACTAGATAATATGCACTAAACTAAAAAGTAAATGTTAATGAAAACCCAGTAAATGTTTGTATCCATCACCACATTAATTGATCTCAGTAAAGTGAAGGTTAAATAGACTTTAAATTAGGTTAATTTGACTCCAAAGGGCTTGATTGAATCTTCATTAACCGTTACTCTCACTCTCCCACTTGGTGCAGATGAAGTTGTTTGTCTCAGTTTCAGGAAGGCTAATCCAGTGCTGGTTTCTGGTCTGAATGGCTCCGGATCTCACTGTCGTAAAGCAGTTCTCCTCCCTGGTGGCGTGACCCTGATCCCACTGCTCATAGCACAGGGCCTGACCGTTGACCCAGAACCAGAGGCCGAGCACGCAGGAGTGACGGAGACCCAGCCACACGTGAGCGCTGGAGGCCATCGAGGTCACTTTCGCCACCCGAAGCTGGATCTCCTGCGAGTCCACCGACACCAGGTCCATGTCTTTATCTCTGCAGTATTTCAGAGCTCCTGTCCACGTCAGATTCTCTTTGACCAGAACCAGTTTATCTGGAGCACAAACAGATCAAGAAACAACAACGGTTACACCGTAGATTAGGGTCCAATTCTGCTTATTAACTATTCACTACGACTTCAATAAACTCCTAATTACTGCTCATTAATAGTTAGTAAGGTAGTTGTTAAGTTTAGGAATTGGGTGGATTAAAGGAGAACTCCAGTCAATTTTAACATTGAGCTATATTTTTAGTAAATTTGGAGTGCTGTCAATACAGAGAACAACGACACAAATCGGTGTTGCCTACAGCGTGATATCCTCTTTTTAAAATTTTCACCCCATTGACTTGAATGGGGGCAAATTTTAAACCTGCTTTTATTTCTCTTATCATCCTTGATGTGTCATACAAGTGCCCAGCCATGTTGACTGATTCCTTCAGAGTGAACACGAGTCAATCTGACTGCAGTAGATGTGAAAGATATTCATAAAAATGATGTTAATTCAACAAGCGCACAGACCTGTATTTACTTCCTGTTTTCGGTCGAAGTCCAAAGTAGTCGACTGTCGAGTTCACGTGGGTGAAACCTGTTCACCCACGTGAACTCGACAGGTTTAAAACTTGTCCCATTTAAGTCAACAGGGTGCAAATTTAATGCATGTTGGAGCTTCTGTATTTACCAGATGTGGATATGTATGTGTGTATATGTGAATGAAAGCCTAAATGAACTGTTCATCATATAAAGAGATCGTATCTCTTCACACTTCACTCGATTCATATGGATTTGCTTTTCAACGCAGTTTTGGATCTGGAAGTTTTGGTTACCTTGACTTTCAGTGGAGGAACAGAAACCTCTCAGGTTTCATTAAAAAAATATCTTAGTTTGTGTTTTGGTCATTTGGTTTGAAATGAAACGAGTGTGAGTAAATGAAATGAAAAAAAAATTTTGGGTGAACTAACCACTGTAACTAATAACCAAGTCATTTTGTATTTGTTCAGATGATTGTGTGTGTAAGAGCGTCTACTTACTGTCATCATAACACACAAAGGGAAAACGACCTGAACAAGGATCATCCACCCATCGTCCTTGGTAGTTTTTGATATCAATGGAGGTGCAGATATCATCTCTTTTAGAGTCGCTATTGGGTTCATTAGTGTGCCAGTGTGTGAATGTGGAGGTGCTGTTATCTGACCAAACCCAGAGTCTGTACAGACCGATCCAGAATTCATCAGGTGAAATTGAGTTGTATTGTATGAAGGTCTGAATCTCATTATTCTCACTCTCATTCCTCACACTGGCCAGATCTGTGTGATACTGTCTACAATAACTCTGAGCTTCAGTCCAAGTCCTCTTCTCCAGTACAGGGATGAATCCTTTAATGCTGTCTTTAAAAGAGAAATATCAGAGAAATTACATGCTTAAAACACAAGAAAATATCCTTGTTCTTTCTACCCAAGGACAAACAGACAAATTCACTAATGCAATTGTGGTTCATTATTCAAAACTAAAAGTGTTTTTATTATAATTGTGTATGAAAACACAATATGGTCTTTTATCACATGTGTGTGTGTTGTGATCTTACAGCTGAACTCACCATTATAGCAGAGGAATTTCTCTTTCAAACTACAGGGTGCATCATGCCATAGTCCATCAAACTTCTTCATAAAAACACAGTCTCCGTCTCCTTGTGGTTGTTCTGGTGAAGTCTTTGACCAGTTCCTGTACTGAGACTCGTTTGCTGTGTAGAACGTGGGGTCGTTCAGAGACCATATCCATGTGTTCGTGCTCCTCAGCCCAATCCAGACATGGTCAGCTTCAGGCTTCACTCTCTTTATGACCCGCTCTGTGTCGATCTGATCTTGTGTGTCGGTGATTGTGGCCAGATCTGTGTATTTCTCTCTGCAGTGTTTCTGAGCTTCGGTCCAGTTCATGTTCTGATTCACAAAGTGATACTGACGCAGAGCGCCTGCAGACACACTGACCACGGCTGAGGAGAGACACATTCACACAGATCTCAAACACACATCTCACCTTCGGATCGATGACACACATCATCTTTAGCATTACGGCCCAATATTTGCACCTATAATTGATTCCTGGGACACTTTTTACATTCATAAGTGCAGCTTTTTTCTAACCATGTTAAATATAAGCATAATCTTTTATGTCAAATTCTTGAATTTAAATGTATACATTTGTTTAATAAAATATTTAAATAATAAGTTTAATTAGAATAATAAGACAAAATTGGGCTGTTGCCAATTAAATGAAATAATTTCAACAAATTCCAGATCTTTGCACTGCAGAATTCGCTGCATCTGAAGTGGCCTTTAGATTTATTCACAGACTTTAATGAAACTGAGAGGTGAATGAATACATTTACACTGCAGTTACAATCGCATAAATAATGTAATGAGATGTTTTTTGCATGTAGAAATACAAAACTAAAGCTGCCAGTAGGTGGCAGCAAGTCTTAAAGATTGAGTGAGTCATTCTGGAGAAAAGCATGCGACTGTGGCCCTGAAACCCTAACGTAAATTTAACATTTTCCAAGGATCAGCATTCTCTCTTAAAACTGGTCGCTCTGACCAAACCGTAAGTCGTAGAGACTTGAGACTTTAAGGGCTGGTAGTTCTCACACCGTCTACAACGTGACAAAGGCTCGTCCCGATCGGCCTGACGGGGGCGCTACAGCGGACAAAAGTGTGAAATCCCTTATAACTCCTAAACCGTTAGGCGTAGGATCAAGTGTATTGTTAGAATACTTGACTCAAGACAGGGGCACTTGACTGAACTTTGCGTTATTTGGATTTTTAAAAAAATGGCCCGATTGGAACAAAACCAGTGCAGCAAGATTCTCTGGAGTCTTATTGTCAATTTAGAAATTTCGATTCAGGGCCACCAAACCATTTGAAGTGGGAGGAGCCACTTTTACTAAAATGGCTATAACTCTTGAACGGAATGAGATATTTTTCTGCAGTTCACCCTCCCATAGTCCACTTGGTGGCGCTATAACATGGGAAAAAACACATAAATGGCTATAACCACTCAACCATAAGTCTGATTGACTTGAAAATTGGCATGCAGTGTTTTCGTCCTAGGTGCCAATACTGACTCGTGTATCTCAAAAAGCGTGATGAAACAATGAATTTTGAGCAGCTATTAGTGAAGGTTACCGGAGGCCGATTATAATGAAACCCGCAGGGCCTGTTTGACTCACGGCCATAGAGTTGAGCACATGCACCATATGATTCTAAAGAAGCATGCTAACTTTGATGGAGATCGGACAATAGGTGGCGCTATAACTGTTAAAAAGCTTTAAAAACATATTTCCTATGGTAAATTGGCTGTAAATGGTCTTTTCCAACTATAATATAAGTGGTTACATGCTTGCTAAATAAAACATAATACCTTTTTAAGCAAGTGCATAAAGCACTTGAACCCTATTATTGCTGTTTGCAGCTATATTTATTATTATTCTTTCTTTGTGGAATTGCTTGTTCACGTGACGTATCGTGGGATTATGGTCCTTGCACACGGAGTCCGAAATTCACGTTCGAAATTTCCGCACGTTAAAAAATAAATACAACCTTGTAGTGAATGTGACAGACATAATTCACCTTTGTTATTAAGTGTAGTTCTGTACGCTGTGTTTCTGCATAACTATTCAGGGATCGCGGTCCCTTTAAATGTTCGGAAGGCATGATGACGTGGCACGCTGGTCAGCGCCATTGATCTGTTGTTTTGTTTACCTTCTAAAATAAACGACACACGTACTCGTGTGCTTAAAGTGAGAAGTTGTCTCTTGCAAATTACTGCAATTTCCACACTGGACGTATCCAGAGACACAACGCGATCACTGACTGTCGTAGACTAGCTGAAGAGGCTGATACATTTTTCCTGGCGAGTCAGGGACGCTATTTCCCGCGCACATCTCTTCGGTGACGCGGGGCGACTCCACACTCATTGCTGTGACCACTTCTCGTCGGCAGCAGTCTTCTGGCACACAACAGCCCTCAGGATTGTGTTTCTATCATGCAAAGTTTGGAACCAAGGCTAACAAATGCCGTCCACCATGCAGTGTATTAGTGTTTCGGGAAATGCTGATCCGCGATAGCATCTCCGGACGCCGTTTTCTGTGCGACACGGGAGCACAAAGGAGCGTCCTGCCTGCATCCCGTTTGGACATGGTGACCGACAGCCACGGCCCCCCTATGGAAGCTGCCAACGGTAGCCCCATCCGCACATATGGAACGAGGTATGTCGAATTGTGTTTCGGAGGACAGCAGTTCGGTTGGGACTTTGTTACTGCAAAGGTTGCCGTTCCCCTCCTCGGCGCTGATTTTTTGTGTGCACATGGACTGTTGGTGGATGTAAAGAACCGGCGTCTGATTGATGCTGACACGTTTTGTTCTCATACGTGCACGCTCAGCGAGGCATGACTCTCCATACACCTGTCTAGCATGCTCTCAGCTTCCGATGATTTCCACCGTCTACTGGCCAGTTTCCCAGCCCTCACTCAGCCCACTTTCTCTGCATCTACTGTGAAGCATGGTGTAGAGCACCACCTCGCCACTACTGTTCCACCCTTCTAAACCCGCACTATGGCGCCTCGACCCAACCAAGCTTGCAAACATGGAACGCCTGGGCATAGTACGCCGATCCGACAGCCCGTGGGCATCACCCCTCCACATCGTCCCCAAACCTGGCGGCGGCTGGGGTCCGTGTGGCGACTACCAACGACTTAATTAGGCAACGGCACCTGACCGATACCCAGTCCCGAACATACTGGATTTTTCAGCACATCTGGCTGGCAAGGTGATTTTTTCCAAGGTGGACCTCGTCCGGGGATATCATCAGGTGCCGGTACACCCACTGGACATTCCTAAAACGGCAGTGATCACGCCGTTTGGTCTGTTTGAGTTCCTGCGCATGCCGTTCGGCCTTAAAAACGCCGCCCAGTCTTTCCAGCGCCTCATGGACTCTGTTTTGCTGGACCTGCCTTTCTTTTTTGTGTACTTGGATTACATCCTGGTAGCGAGCACGTCCAAGTCTCAGCACCTGGCGCACCTCCGAACCCTTTTTGAGCGGCTTAGCCACCATGGACTAATTCTCAACCCCGCCAAGTGTCAGTTCGGTCTCTCCACCATCGATTTCCTAGGTCACAGAGTCACTAAGGATGGGGCAGGTCCTCTCCCATCAAAGGTGGAGGCAGTCATACAGTTCCCACGCCCACTCACTGTCAAATCCCTGGTTCTCTACCTCGCCATTAGACACTTTCGTTCCCTGCTGGAAGGCTGACACTTCACTGCTTTTGTGGACCACAAGCCGCTGACTTTTGCCAAGGTGGCTGAGCCGTGGTCCGCCCGCCAGCAACGGCATCTGTCTTACATTTCAGAGTTCACCACGGACTTGCAACACGTTGCCAGTAAGAGCAACCACGTGGCGGACTGCCTATCACGGGCTGTGGCAGGGCAGTCCATCTTGGTTTGGATTACAACCGCATGGCCGCGACTCAGACCACAGACGCAAACATGCAACATCTGAAAACCTCGACTACAGGGCTGCAGATCGAGGACATGGTTTTTGGCGATGCCGGCACAACGCTCCTGTGTGACATCTCCACAGGTAGTCCTCGGCCAATTAGGTGGAGACGACAAGTTTTTGATGCCATCCATGGTCTCTCCCACCCAGGTGTGAAAGCTTCACAGAGACGTGTTGACGCAACGTTTGTTTGGCACGGCCTCAAGAAGGACGTTAGGGACTGGGCTAACACCTGTGTTGATTGGTAACAGCCCTTTATTTTTCTAATTGAGATCAATTTTATGTTAGAATTTGACATAATAGGTGATGCATACAAAAAAAAGCCCAGGTAAAAATGCCCCTGGAAATCTATTTAAGGTGGAAAATGTTGCCCCTTAATAAAAAAGTACATTTCTGTCACTGCTGTGAACTGACCACCGCAGGGAATATGGATAATATGAATGTGTTTGTGAGTCGGCTGTCCACAACAGGCCAAAACCAGCCACAATACCAGCACAAAAACATAAGCAAAATATCATCTCATTATTCTTTGAAGATTTTTGTTGAGAATATTGCACACCCCTAATGTACAGTATTATTTTTTTATTTCTTCATGTCTTAAAAAAATCTTTAAAAGACTTAAATTTGACTTTAAAAAATGTGTAGCGGCCCTGGATGCACAAATGTGGATTTGTTTTGAACTATGTTCAGTGGTGAAATATCAACAGAACGGTTATATTAAATGTTGCTTTATTGAACTGTTGAATAAAATCAATATCACATTTGCAATCATTACAATGTTCTGTTTTGCTCGTGTGATGTTGCTCACTATAAATATTAAAAACAATGTGGTTTTTGATCACGATTGTCTTCATGAGCTTTGATCGGGTCACTCGCCGAAATATTTTTTCACAGTAATTTCCAGTCGCAAATGTTCTGCGTGCAAAATGACTGTGGTGTGCGGGTGGTTTATTACTGGTTTAAGTAAAGTTGTGCGACTGATCTCCTCAATAACACATGACTTGAGGAATCATTGGTGTCTGAAGCACAAACTGTCTCACTCACCTTGAACACTTCCAGCACAGCACTAACACTACGAGCTCTAGAACTAGTGAAGCTCTGCATTACACACTCACCTGTGAGCAGAAGAGACGTCAGTGTGATTCGCTCCATTCCTGAGGGAAACACACAAAACAGTCGCAATAAACAAGCTTCATTTCTTCCAATTGCTAAATCAATCCTCTTATAATCAGTGTAAAGTTAGAACTGTCTTAAACTCTCTTACCTGTCGAGGTTGTGATTTCTGTGCGGTTGTGTGTGTGTGTGTGTTTCTCTGTGAGCACACACTGATATCATGATCATCTCTCCTGCTCCTCCCAGCTTTACTCCCTTCTGTGGGTTATTTGTATATTTTCCTTGTTTTGGGTTGTTCTCTCTTTTGCTTTCTTAACTTGTTCTCTTTTGAACTAATGGAAAGAAAACTTCCAGAATACACATTATATAAAATACACTTTATTTATTTGTGCATGTAGATTTCAAATACAATCCATATCTTTAAAGGCCATGAGTCTTTTCTCCACTTCTGAGAAGTCTGAGCTGAGGTATGAAACAGCACAAGTATATTTTTGGGAGAGATTTTATAATGAATACTGATATTAATATCATACTCCTGGCATGATTATCAACATGTGTATCAGTGTCATATTTTACATTTTTGTCAATGTTTGGATGCAGACAATAATGTCTCATTGTATCAGTTCTTCAGGACAGAATTTGAATGTGTTGATCCTGAAGATGGCCGTGATGCGGGAAAAACACAATCTTACCAGGAAACCAGGACCGGGTGTCAGATAATATGCAAAATCATGTGAGTGTTGTGTTTCTTTGATACAGATGATTTTCTTTCTGTCTAAAACGCAAAACAGGGTTGCTGTTGTTGTTGTTATAACCCATAAAGAACACATTGTTTCTTTAAATAAAACGTTAAAAATATTTCAACTTATTTTATTTCAGATAGTTGCCAAAGCAACATTTCTCATTTCAAAAACACAACAAAATGACTAAAACTTTAACTAAAATGAAAATAAAAACTATTTCAAAATATTGATAAAAACTGTAATAGTATTTTAATGAAATAACACTGTTTCTTTAACTTGTCAGTGATCGTGGTAAAAAGCGGGATTAACCACGATTCGGGCGGTTGTTTTCCGCCACGTCACCCATTAAAATCATGTAGGGTTATTTATTTATTTATTTCAGGTTTATTTAACAGGGACTATACACACTAATAATACATAAATAAATGTACAGTGTGCCAAAATTAGCCAAAAGGCTATTTTACATCTGCTGTCCCTGGATAGATCTTATTATGTCACACCTAAAAAAAAATACAAAATAAAAGGATTGAAATAGTACATACTGGTTAATAAGAATAAAATACAACAACAGAGGTTTCACCGATCTAAACACAAATGAGTCAGACAACCTCATCAGAGAAGCACAAACCAAACAGGCAGGAAAGAAAAGACCGGGTACAGCAAGATTTCATGTCAAATGTAATGTTGACAGTCCTGATTACCTATTAGCCACTTCTTTAAGTTTAATTTAAATGAAGCGTAAGTTTTAAAATTCCTAATGTGAATTGGAATGAGGTTCCATTCACGAGCAGCCCTGACTGAAGAAGCTGTTTGACCAAGCGCACTCTTCCTCAGCGGGACAGCGCAGTCACCTCTTGCAGCACTCCTTGTAGATCTGTAAGCATGTGGTGCTGTGTTTACCGCAATACCGGAGGAGCCAGTCCATGTAACATTTTGTACACAAGACAGAGATCTGCATACATAATCCAAAATTTTAAATTTAATAGATTATACTTTTTTAAAACATGACAATGATGATAATATATGGATTTCCTATCAAGTACTTTAAGGTTTTTTTTTTATATAGGGAGAGTAATGGTTTGAGAGAAGTGTTGCTAGCTTGTGACCAGGTTGTCAATCAAGAGGTGATGTGAGATAAAATCATTGAGTGCATGAACATCAAAGCGGCCCTTTTTGACATGCAGCTACGGACATATCTAAAATTTCCCAGGTTGTACTTAATGCGATTACAAACCTTCTTAATGTGTAATTTAAAAGTAAGATTGTTATACTCCAAGGTATTTAAAATCTGACACAACTTATAGTCTCTCCCCTGCTACGACTACATCCGGTTCTGCACAGCGGCTTTTAGATTTACTAAAAAACATACATACAGTTTTAGACACATTCAGTTGAAGGCAATTGTAATTTAACCATTCTGTAATCTTTTGCATCAAGTTTGATAGCAGATCAGCAGCTTGAGCTGCACTGTTAGCGTGTACAAAGATTACGGTGTCATCTGCATACATTTGGGTGTTGGCATTAGGACAAACATTTGGCAAGTCATTTACATACAAAGTGAAGTGTCCACTCAAAGTGAAGTGTCCACTCAAAGTGAAGTGTCCACTCAAAGTGAAGTGTCCACTCAAAGTGAAGTGTCCACTCAAAGTTAAGTGTCCACTCAAAAGCCCCTTTCACACAGAGATTCCGGAAAATACACGGATAAAGTGACCCGGGATTTGACCCGGGTTCGTTTGAAAATGGTTCATTCACACTGCCAGTGATTTGCCGGAATCAGAGAGCGCGTTCACACACAACCCGGGTATGTCCCGGATAGACGCGTGACGTTATGATGTGACGTATAAGGTACGCGTCGAAAAGCGGCAGCTGATCAGGCATTAGATGTTGCTGTTCAAACTTTGTTGTTTATGTACAACATGTTTCGTGGTCAAATCACAATTTTATTTTCGATTTTGAGTTCTTTTCAACGTGTTAATTCGATACGGAATACGCTGGAAGTTAAATTGGCGGAGAGTATGAAAGAAAATGAAGCCGCGAGACGTAAAGCACGGAGACGCCATCGGATGCTAAAAGCTACATCATCACTACGACACACCCCTTACGGCATTTGTCCTGGCTTTTGTTCACACAGCGCGCGTTCCGGGTCTGAACACGGCAATGTTACTAGGTCCCCAACCCGGCATCGATCCCGGCATTAAACCCGGGTCGTGTTTGCGTTCACACAGAAGGCGTTCCGGCAATTTGCCGGGTTCAAAGTGCTGTGTGAATGGGGCTAAAGTGAAGTGTCCACTCAAAGTGAAGTGTCCACTCAAAGTGAAGTGTCCACTCAAAGTGAAGTGTCCACTCAAAGTGAAGTGTCCACTCAAAGTGAAGTGTCCACTCATGATGGGGGAGGAAAGAGAGCAAGAGGGAGATTTGACTGTAGAAAGAGAGATGGCTGAGAGACATTAAAAAAGCTCAAAATCCCTGGAAGAAGAAGGGTTATGATTGTTAATATTAGAAAAGCTTTTGAGTGCTGGAGAGTAGTGTTGAGCGATATGCTCTATTTTCATATCGTCCTATCATCAGCCTGTGAGATCGGCGATACACAATATTAACGTGAGGGGGCGGGGCTTACTTAATTGATCTTTAACTTGCTTATTTACTCATTAATTTGCTTGTTTAATTACTTCGTTTTATATAAGAATATTTTGCTAGCAAAGGTGGATTGTTTATTAATTGGCTAAATCAGGTTATTTCCCGGTATAGTGAGGTAAAAAATATTTTTCCTGTACCCCAGTTGTATCTGACTCGAGTATTCAATTTATTATGTGTTGTGATGTTAAATAAAGCATTAAAAACTGAAGAGTATTTCAGCATGTCAGCTGGAAATGTACGGACGCATATTCTCCTCATGCCGTTACAGATGCAGTATTTCCACTGTAGCCTAGCCTGCTTCTGAGATGAGAACTCGTCTTTTCTTGGGTCCAGAAAGTGTTTGGATATATGTCCTGCTACCAGTGCTCTCTGTCTGGATGCATTTAAATCCACAGTAAAGACACTTTCCTGTCATATAGTCTATCACATATGCACACTTAATCAAGCCCAAAGAACACCGGTTAATGCGTTTATAATGCCGGGAGAAATCAGGGCGATGGCCAAAAATCTAGCGGAGTCGATCGGTTAATCGAATTGACTCCGATAAAGGAAAACGGGTTAATGCGTTTACTAGACCACAGGCACTGTCAGTTTATTCAGCATAATCGGGTTAAGAACGTGTATGTCATCATGCTCGCACTTATATAGACGACGATGGATATAACGGTATAGCTACTATCTTCATTTACTGGCTTAAAGGTGCTATAAGCGATGTCACGCGTTTTTTTAGGCCAAAACATTTTTTGGTCACAGCAAACATCTCCTCACTATCCGCTAGCTGAGTAGCATCTGCCTGCAAAACCGGAGGCTGCATTCTCAGGACCGCAGTTTCAGGACCGCATTTCTAGGACCCTAGGTTTTTAGTGACAACGCCACCGAATTAGAGGACCAGCAAAGATGGATGCCAGTCAGAGTGTGAGTATCAAATGCGAATCAATTTTTATTTGTTTAACTTTAAAAACAATTGTGATGCATTTCATTGGAAAGTTAACGTAGCCAGCGTGATGGTGATTTGCTAAATAGTCTTGAATGCATAATTGAATTGAATAGTTTGAATTGTTAGCACATTTATGTAACGGAACTGTTGCATGATAAGCCTGTGTTGGCTTATTGACAGCACAATAAACTGTAGCATGTTCGTTCTGAAAGCTTGTTAATTACTCATTGTTTTTCCATTTTAATTCAGTTAAAATAATCGTAATGTTTTCACTGTCACATGCTCACAGTCAGCCTGTTTAACGTTACCCACAATGTGCACTCTAAGATCTTTTACATTTAAAATTAGAGAGTAGAACATGTTCAACTATGTTCCTTATTTCATTCACTTCTCTTTCTCTCTCTTAGGAGTCAGTGATGATGTTGTCCATGAAGTTCTATGGTTTACGTGATGGACAAATTTGTTTTTGTGTGTGGTCAAGTTCAGTTTTAATATATTATTTTGTAAAATATACACAATCTTAAATCTACCCCCAGTCATCCTTGTCTTCCCTCTGTACTTGAATGTGGTTGATCTAGTGACTGAAAAGACTATAACATGATTCCTTGTTTATTATATTATGCTACTTAGACCCAATCATTTCTCAACATTCCTAGAAACCAGGTTTAATTGCAATAAAGAAAGTATGTGGGTGTAATAAAACTTAAAAAAAAAAAACTCTAATGTAGTTAAAACTGTGTGGAAATACTGCCTTGGTGGCACTTTTTTTTTCGGTCCTGCAAAACTAGGGTCCTGGAAATGTGTTCCTGGGACTGCGGTTCTCCGACTCGGTAGATGGCGCTGTCACAAAAAACTAGGGTCCTAGAAATGCGGTCCTGAAAGTGCGGCCTCCGGGACTGCAGACAGATAATATTGCGCTAGCTGCCTGTCCCCTGAACACACTGTAAACACACACGGTCTCTGTAGACAGCCCAGGCTCCAAAAACGGCAACAAAACCAAACTAGGGGAACCCGCACCACGAAACATAACAAACAGTGTTCCAGCCAATCACCAAAAAGCTGGGTTTGGGGGGTTAGTGTGCGTACATGATGGGTGTGTGGAGGAGGTTTGATATGGCCGATGCGACCAAAGAGACGATGTTCCGATGAACAAATTGCAAAGAGGGAAAAGGATAAGGAACGTGCAAAGTCCCGAATTTACATTGGAAAAGCCTTCGGCAGGTGGCGAGAACTCCGCTTCCAATCCGACATCCAGGTAGCTCTGTTTTCGCTGGACAGGTAAATCCATTTTTTTGTTTTTCTAAATGAAGTTTTATGTACCAAAGTTCAGGAGGAGCATGTTCAGGTAATCATCCAATCAGCACAAGAGGAAGCCAGTATAAATAAAGTCTTCTTCCTGTCTCATGACAAGTTTCTCAGCATCCCGCCACCACCCCCTCACCACCTCACACTCGGCGGGTCTGCTCATAGACACCTGTGACCTTTACACTCATAGGGGGAGTACTCTGAGCTCGGAGCCCTCCCCCCGACAGCAAGCCAAATCCGCATTACATTACTACATCAGATTTCATTAACATGCGAACTCGTGAAATGGACGTTCGTGTTCGCCTAACCAACACAAGGATATAATTAGCTAGATCTATGCAGTCAGCGCTAACTTTAGTGAATACAACACATAGGTTTCTAGCAGCTAGCGATCGATCTCTATTGTAAATGATCAAGCGAACTCACAGTCGGGCGACAGCTTGTGTGGATGATTGTGTTCACCTGCTGTTTGTTATGAATTTGAATGTTCATTTATAGGCTAAGTTGAATAAATGTGATAATTTATTCACACAAATAAGTTGTAAAATGTGTTAATACTTATAAACATTTTCTTTTTTTAACTTAATTTCTAAATGTTTATTTTGTTTATCATTTTCATTTTCTGTATTTATTTTTAGCACACCAGGGTGACTAGGAACATGACATTGTCTAGTTATGACTTCCTGTTTCACAGAAGTGTAAATATGAGGAAACACAAAGCCCAGCATCACCACATGTTGTCTGGGAGGGCATTTATTTATTTTCACAGGCTTCTTTGTTCATATTTACCAAGGGTGCCAATGTGACCATAACTGTAAATTAATATTTGTATTAATTATTTGGCGAATTTTGTGTGTAACAACAATCATGCAAATAATAAAACACATTGAAAATTGCTGGACTGACAGTTTACTGATGCTGGGTGTGACGAGCAGAGCTGTTATCAGTCACACACACACACACACACACACACACACACACACACACACACACACACACACTCGAGAATGTTTACACGTGTGCTTTAGTAGCCTAATGATTGTTGTCCATTACTCTGCTTTAGATGACTCAGTACTAATATAAATAATAATAATACGATTTATTTATACAGCGCCTTTCCAGGACTCAAGGACGTTTTATATATATAAATATATGAGTGTATTGTGTTGTACTTAAGTGTGTGTGTGTGTGTGTGTGTGTGTGTGTGTGTGTGGTGCGCATGCGTGACAGCTCCTGTCTAACTCACCGGACGCACGGAATATTCACTTACCTGCATTTCCCACGTAATTAAGGTAATGTAATATAATTAATGATTAAGTTATGAAAATATCTCATAATTCGGGTAATTTTTATTACAGTTATGATCAGTTTTAACAGATATTTTATGCTGTGACTGAAGCAATCTTTAGGAACACTGATCAGTTGTTAATATACTGATGTATAAATATGTATCATAGTTTTATGAGGGACTCAGATTAAATATAAGCGTTATTATCGTCATGATGCCGCTGTTAAACGAGTTGAGTTTACTCACGCTTGATTAGTTGTTTGTTTTCTCAGTTTATTTCTGAAATGTGTGGAAGTAACTCAATTTACTCCATAAGAATGATTTCTACAGTTATTTTTTTATTCATGTCTGATTCAATCCTCTGACGGCAGCTTATGCATAAAATATGATAGCATATTTCTGAACGTTAATATATTGAGATATTGTGGGTTTTCACAAGTAGAAACATTATATTAATCACCAATAAGAGCAGATTTAGTGAAACACACACACTGATGATGGGGAATTATTTCTGATGCTGAGGTATGATTTTCTCATGATTAGTTTGATTTAATTCACCCTTTTGTTTAGTTTGCGTGATGGTCAGAGTTGACCAATGAGAGCAAAGCTGAAACACCGAATCTGCCGAACAGATTTTGTATGATTGTTATGCATAATTTCCATACACACAGGTGAGCTTGTGCCTCTATTGTCCCGATTGCATGTGTAAATATTTGCTGTGTGCAGAAGAACTGATGTGGATTTTGTTCCGTAATAAACTGTGATGTCATAAAGATCACATGACGTCAGCACATGGACGCATAAGTAAATATCTGAATTAATCTCTCGATATCCTAAAAAGTTTAGTTAAAGGATGGTTTCATTATTCTCTTTTTCAGGAGCTATTGGAAAAGCTGTTTTCAGCACAGATTGACACGAATGCTTTTGCTTGTGTAACCGCTCGTACATTATTTAGCAAAAACTGGATGTGTTCTATAAAACAATGATGAGTTTGTTGTTCATTGGGTCCTCAGTGTGTTCGTGTCGTCACTCAAGTGTGTTTAATTCTGCACGAACGTCAGAGGATGTGAACGTGTACAAATCTAGTTGAATATTTACAGTTTGATTTGCGTGCCATTAATGAATGTGTTTTGTGTTAATTCTTCTAATACAGAAGCTTCTGATTGCTGCGTCTTCATGGCGTTCAAGCATCCATCTCAAGGCCAGAGAAAACACACTGATGATGTCATGCAGTCTGCTGTCAATCATCTTCTGACCACACCCACATCTCCTATTATGAGCAGTATCTTGTTGGCCAATGAGAGCCAGAGTTTTGATGAAGAGGGCGGGGTCAGTGTTTTAATGACCCCTTCTCCCTTATTACATGGTCACGCCCCCATCAACGCCCCGCCCCCGGCTCCTCCCCTTCCTCCGCCCCTGCCTGTGGGAATCCCTGCGGAGAGGAAGATGAGGGTGAGAAGTTTCTATTGGAAGCCGATTCCCGAAGATCGTGTCAAACGGCACGACGGGCCGAACCTGTGGACCCTCGGACGGCCCAGCGGGGAGACGCCGTTCCACATCGACATCAGAGCCATCGAGGAGCTGTTCGGACAACAGGAGGACACGCCGGCACCCAGCGGCGGGAAGAGTATCCGACGAGCAAAAGCTTCTGGGAAAGATCTTAGACAGCAGGTCAGACACACTTCTGACCTCGGCTATTACTGTCATCAAGGCCAGAGAAAACATTTTCTTGAAAAAAAAAATATATATATATAAATATATATATACAGTATCTGTATATCTTTTATTTCAGCTAGTTGCTGAGGTAACATTTCAAATTTTCATTTAGTTTAGTTGAAGTACTAAAATAGATAAACAGGGACATATTTACAAAAAAACTAAAAAAGAAAGACAAGACAAACCCACTTGAACTAAAATTAAATATTGAAAATATGAAATTTTAATTCATTTCATTTTATTTATAAAGCACAATTAAAATAACTTAAAGTTGACCAATGTGCAGTACAATCACACAATAAGAATATAGCTGCAAGCAGCAATTATCGGGGCCGAGCGCAGGAAGACGATAAGAGATGCCAACATGGTGGCAGTGTCAGAACAACTGCAGCAAGCAGCAATTAAAGACATTTTAAGAGGATTTTGTGCAAATGGCTGAAAAATCATATACACAGTAACTTATAATATGATTTAATGGTTTATCACTTTCAACCAATAGGTGTCGCAGTTACGAAATCGATGTGATGTGGACAGAGTGAAGTGACAATGACACATACAAAGTTTGGTGTCAATATGCCAAGTCATGGCAGATATAAAGCCTGAAGAGTCATTTTGGCATCATGCCTCAAATAACGGTTTCGTTTATCAACACGAAATCCAAATGTACTTTCAGACAAACAATGACTAACAACATCTGTTAAGAGCCTCTTGCCAATTAACCCACTGATCCAAACGCTAATTCAAGTAAATGTAATTTCTGGTTTCCTTTAAAATAACCTAAAGAAGGAGCAGTCTAAGATGTAAAGGTAGATTATTCCAGCGCTTTGGAGCTGCTACTGCAAATCCCGATCACCACTCAATTCCAATCTGGTCCTTGGAATATCTAGGATCTGATTTTCTAATCTGAGAGACCTAGAAGGTTTATGTATATGAAGCAGATGCACTAAGTAAGACTCTTCTTCTTTGTGTACAGATGTGACATAATGACACAAAGACATGCTCGAATTCCCCGCGGAAATCCACCAGTACCGCTGGAATTAAAAACATTATTACAAGCTTACCGTTTTGAATCGAGCTACGGCAAGCAGAGAGTTTTGAACACTGGCTGGTTATGCACTTGCTCAAACATTTACTTTGGATAATTTTTAAGCCAATAAAGTTACGTACTGCAGCTTTAACTAATCTAGATGGAATAACATCACGGCCACAATTTGTAGGTTTTAACTGCCCAACTACCTCAGCTAAAGAATGAAAAGAAATGGGTGAAAATTGATCAAACACAGCAGAGGGGAAACAAGTAACCGTGGGATCATATGAACCTGGTACAACTTGTGACCTAATATCATCAATTGACATCAAGCGTAGCGTTGGTTCTGGCAGGTCACGTTACTCAAGCTCTCATCAGTGACTATCAGCTGATCCACATCTACCTATAGGAACACTATCACTGTATTCATATATAAGCTCTTCAGTATTATCAGCAGCTGTCGTGTTTCACAGGAGCGCATTACCCTCCTCCCTCCCCAGCTCCTCCTGTCTCCAGGATTTGGCATTCTGATTCCCCTTGAATATAAATTCTCAAAAATTTATAATAAATTCTCAAATTATGTTGTACTTTAAAATCTTGAATTAATGATATCTGTAATACACTCATGTTGGTTCTGTTGTGTTCACCCTAAGGGGGGTTATTGCTGCTCTTATTAATGCTAGTCTGCATGGATGCGCGAGGAGTTCTCGCCCAGAACAGAACCATACCGCCAATCCAAACTGTATGCTAATTGTCAATCGTATTTGACGATAGTGGTCCTGACAGAAATGTGATGGTAGACAAAACAGGACATGAAGTAGTGGGATTTAGCACTGAATTGATAGTATTGAATAAAATATTAGTAGTACTGTGGCACCTTAAAGGATAATTCCGGTATTTAACACCTTGGGCCCTATCTTGCACCCAGCGCAATTGACTTTGAACACCGACGCATGTATCATTCCTATTTTGCACCCGCGCACAGCGGACTTTTCCCTCCACAGACGCACTTCCCTGGTGCTATTTTCCAGTTTTAGAAAGCAATTGCGCCACTGACCAGGAAAAACAGTCTAAACACAGTGGCGCGTTGCGCGTTAGTGATATGGTATTTTAAGGGCGCTTGCTTGGCCATAATGTTAACGCGCATCCACTTTGATTCTCTAATAATTATAAACAGACGCAGCAGTTTTCATTTTTGCAAATCATACATTATTACAAGGAAAAATATTAACACACGAGGGAAATCATTGTTGTGTCCGTGAAGATGTGAAAAAGATCTATCAAGATTTTAAAAAAAAATAATCTAGATTAGACTACACATTTACCCAAATTATGCGCCTGTTTAACCGAAGCTAATGTGTGTGTGTTTCTCCCATCATCCTCATACAATGTCACTTCTCTGTGTTTTTCACTGGCGAGAACGTCGGTCTCCTCGGCTGTGAACCGCTCCTGGCGTGCGCTGGCAAACCCGCCGTTATAATAGCAATCCGCCGTAATAATAGCAATCCGCCGTAATAATAGCAATCCGCCGTTATAATAGCGATCCGCCGTAATAATAGCAATCCGCCGTTATAATAGCAATCCGCCGTTATAATAGCAATCCGCCGTAATAATAGCGATCCGCCGTTATAATAGCGATCCGCCGTTATAATAACAATCCGCCGTTATAATAGCGATCCGCCGTTATAATAGCGATCCGCCGTTATAATAGCGATCCGCCGTTATAATAGCAATCCACCGTTATAATAGCGATCCACCGTTATAATAGCAATCCACCGTTATAATAGCAATCCGCCGTTATAATAGCGATCCGCCGTAATAATAGCAATCCGCCGTTATAATAGCAATCCACCGTTATAATAGCGATCCGCCGTTATAATAGCGATCCGCCGTTATAATAACAATCCGCCGTTATAATAGCAATCCGCCGTTATAATAGCAATCCACCGTTATAATAGCAATCCGCCGTTATAATAGCAATCCGCCGTTATAATAGCGATCCGCCGTTATAATAGCAATCCGCCGTTATAATAGCAATCCGCCGTTATAATAGCGATCCACCGTTATAATAGCAATCCACCGTTATAATAGCGATCCGCCGTAATAATAGCAATCCGCCGTTATAATAGCAATCCACCGTTATAATAGCAATCCGCCGTTATAATAGCAATCCGCCGTTATAATAGCGATCCGCCGTTATAATAGCGATCCGCCGTTATAATAGCGATCCGCCGTTATAATAGCGATCCGCCGTTATAATAGCGATCCGCCGTTATAATAGCGATCCACCGTTATAATAGCGATCCACCGTTATAATAGCAATCCACCGTTATAATAGCAATCCGCCGTTATAATAGCAATCCGCCGTTATAATAGCGATCCGCCGTTATAATAGCAATCCGCCGTTATAATAGCAATCCGCCGTTATAATAGCAATCCGCCGTTATAATAGCGATCCGCCGTTATAATAGCAATCCGCCGTTATAATAGCAATCCACCGTTATAATAGCGATCCGCCGTTATAATAGCGATCCGCCGTTATAATAACAATCCGCCGTCATAATAGCAATCCGCCGTTATAATAGCAATCCGCCGTTATAATAGCGATCCGCCGTTATAATAGCAATCCGCCGTTATAATAGCAATCCGCCGTTATAATAGCAATCCGCCGTTATAATAGCAATCCACCGTTATAATAGCGATCCGCCGTTATAATAGCGATCCGCCGTTATAATAACAATCCGCCGTCATAATAGCAATCCGCCGTTATAATAACAATCCGCCGTCATAATAGCAATCCACCGTTATAATAGCAATCCGCCGTTATAATAGCAATCCGCCGTTATAATAGCGATCCGCCGTTATAATAGCAATCCGCCGTTATAATAGCGATCCGCCGTTATAATAGCGATCCGCCGTTATAATAGCGATCCGCCGTTATAATAGCGATCCGCCGTTATAATAGCAATCCGCCGTTATAATAGCAATCCGCCGTTATAATAGCGATCCGCCGTTATAATAGCAATCCGCCGTTATAATAGCGATCCGCCGTTATAATAGCGATCCGCCGTTATAATAGCGATCCGCCGTTATAATAGCAATCCGCCGTTATAATAGCGATCCGCCGTTATAATAGCGATCCGCCGTTATAATAGCAATCCGCCGTTATAATAGCGATCCGCCGTTATAATAGCGATCCGCCGTTATAATAGCGATCCGCCGTTATAATAGCGATCCGCCGTTATAATAACGATCCGCCGTTATAATAGCAATCCGCCGTTATAATAGCGATCCGCCGTTATAATAGCGATCCGCCGTTATAATAGCGATCCGCCGTTATAATAACGATCCGCCGTTATAATAGCGATCCGCCGTTATAATAGCAATCCGCCGTTATAATAGCAATCCGCCGTTATAATAGCGATCCGCCGTTATAATAGCGATCCGCCGTTATAATAGCAATCCACCGTTATAATAGCAATCCACCGTTATAATAGCAATCCGCCGTTATAATAGCAATCCACCGTTATAATAGCAATCCGCCGTTATAATAGCGATCCGCCGTTATAATAGCAATCCGCCGTTATAATAGCAATCCGCCGTTATAATAGCAATCCGCCGTTATAATAGCGATCCGCCGTTATAATAGCGATCCGCCGTTATAATAGCGATCCGCCGTTATAATAGCAATCCGCCGTTATAATAGCGATCCGCCGTTATAATAGCGATCCGCCGTTATAATAGCAATCCGCCGTTATAATAGCGATCCGCCGTTATAATAGCGATCCGCCGTTATAATAGCGATCCGCCGTTATAATAGCGATCCGCCGTTATAATAACAATCCGCCGTTATAATAGCAATCCGCCGTTATAATAGCGATCCGCCGTTATAATAGCGATCCGCCGTTATAATAGCGATCCGCCGTTATAATAGCAATCCGCCGTTATAATAGCAATCCGCCGTTATAATAACAATCCGCCGTTATAATAGCAATCCGCCGTTATAATAGCAATCCGCCGTTATAATAGCAATCCGCCGTTATAATAGCGATCCGCCGTTATAATAGCAATCCGCCGTTATAATAGCAATCCGCCGTTATAATAGCAATCCGCCGTTATAATAGCAATCCACCGTTATAATAGCAATCCACCGTTATAATAGCAATCCACCGTTATAATAGCAATCCACCGTTATAATAGCAATCCACCGTTATAATAGCAATCCGCCGTTATAATAGCAATCCACCGTTATAATAGCAATCCACCGTTATAATAGCAATCCACCGTTATAATAGCGATCCGCCGTTATAATAGCAATCCACCGTTATAATAGCGATCCGCCGTTATAATAGCAATCCACCGTTATAATAGCGATCCGCCGTTATAATAGCAATCCACCGTTATAATAGCGATCCGCCGTTATAATAGCAATCCGCCGTGGAACAAGCGTGCCGGCTCTTAAAGGGAATGTGAGAGGACGCTCTGATTGGTTTATTTCACGTTACGCCCAAACCACACCTATGAATAATGAAGCGACTTCAGACCAACCCCTTTTAGATTTGCGCCAGGCGCAAGAGTCGTTTATCCCGCCAGGAAAATATCAACAGCGCCGGGATCCGCCCACAAAGTTACTTGCGCTTTGCGCTTTGACACTTGCGTTTCAGAGCGTTACAATAGGGCCCATTGAGTCTATATTGTAGTTTGTTTTGGATGAACAAGAGTGGTGGACAACATTTTTTTGACAATGGTTCCTCTCTCGAGTTTTTGACTATAAAAGAATTGGCCATGGACCCATTTAACATTGGAGTCAATGGGCATGTCCGAAAATGTCATTAAAACAGCCAATAATGTTCGTTTACAAAACTGTTAAACTCACCGAGTGGTTAGTGGTGTTAGTTGATGTTCCAGAAACAAAAAGTGTTGCGAAATACAGTTTCTGTCGTGTTTTATTCGTCATTTTGTAAAATCCCATTGAATTCTGTTGAAGGACTGAGTGCTCGTAATATAAATGCGCTACCGGGAACGGAAAGGCGGCTGTTTACATTCGGGCGATGTCGTCTTTTTGCTCGCTTCCGTTTCTCATAAGGCTAGCGAGCAGAGCAACTGTGCTCCGGGAGAGTAAGCCAAATAAACAATCATTTTTTTAGAAACTTTACCGCAGTTTTTGACCGCACAAATTCTAACCATATTGAAAGACGTGACCACTGACCAGTGCAATATGAAGTTGAACTCGACTGTGACCGTGAGTGTCCCGCGAGACATAAACATCGGTTATCGCCATCAAGTGGTCGGGAGTGTGCTAACGCTTCAGATTCAAATATTGAGCGGAAGTTACACGGTTGTGAAGTGTCTGAAAAAATAGTTCCACTGTAGCAAAATAAACGGATTGGAATCATATATTGCGACGATATATTGTTTATAATCATCAACTAACATCACTAACCACTCGGTGAGTTGTTTTGTAAACGAACATTATTGGCTGTTTTAATGACATTTTCGGACATGGCCATTGACTCCAATGTTAAATGGGTCCATGGCCAATTCTATTATAGTCAAAAACTTGAGAGAGGAACCATTGTCAAAAAAATGTTGTCCACCACTCTTGTTCAAAACAAACTACAATATAGACTCAAGGTGTTAAATACCGGAATTATCCTTTAAGATTTGATCAGCAAAATATTTTCTTATAGCTGCCTTAACTGTAATTTATCCTCCTTCCACCCACGCTCCGCTTTCCTTTTTGTGTTTGTCTCTAGATTACCATCCTGGACTCCAAGAGAAGCTTGAATATCTCCATTTTCCTCAAACACTTCAAAAAGTAAGAGCCGAGCGTGTGTGTGACGGTGTGTGTTTCGTTCCTTCGCTCTCACTCATTCTCCAGGGCTCTGTATGTCCAGGTCCAGTGAGTGTCTTCTGGACGATATTCTTCATGGAAACACGGGCGTCTTCAGTGTGGAGTCTCTCCAAGAGCTGCTGAAGCTCCTGCCCGAGGACGACGAGGTAAATACACCGTCGATTGATTGATTGAGCAGATTATCGTGTTTTGATTGATTGATTGATTGATTGGTTGGTTGATTGACAGGTGAAGAATCTACAGATGTTCAGTGGGAACCCCAAAGATCTGCCGCTGCCTGATGCCTTCATATACCAGCTCATCCGTTTACCCAGGTACCGTTAAACCAGCGTCTGAGAGAGAAGACCTTCATTGATCAGACCTTCATTAATCAGACCTTCATTGATCAGACCTTCATTAATCAGACCTTCATAAATCAGGTTTCATTGATCAGGTCTTCATTGATCAGATATTCATTGATCAGGTCTTCATTGATCAGGTCTTCATTGATCTGGTCTTTATTGATCAGGTCTTCATTGATCAGGTCTTCATTAATCAGGTCTTCGTTGATCTGGTCTTTATTGATCAGATATTCATTGATCAGGTCTTCATTGATCAGGTCTTCATTAATCAGGTCTTCATAAATCAGGTCTTCATTGACTAGATCTTTATTGATCAGACCTTAATTGATCAGATATTCATTGATCAGGTCTTCATTGATCAGACCTTAATTGATCTAGTCTTCATTGATCAGACCTTCATTAATCAGATCTTCATTGATCTGGTCTTCATTGATCAGATATTAATTGATCTGGTCTTCATTGATCAGGTCTTCATTGATCTGTTCTTCATTGATCAGGTCTTCATTGATCTGTTCTTCATTGATCAGGTCTTCATTGATCTGTTCTTCATTGATCAGGTCTTCATTGATCAGGTCTTCATTGATCTGTTCTTCATTGATCAGGTCTTCATTGATCAGGTCTTCATTGATCTGTTCTTCATTGATCAGGTCTTCATTGATCAGGTCTTCATTGATCAGGTCTTCATTGATCAGGTCTTCATTGATCAGGTCTTCATTGATCAGGTCTTCATTGATCTGTTCTTCATTGATCTGTTCTTCATTGATCAGGTCTTCATTGATCTGTTCTTCATTGATCAGGTCTTCATTGATCTGTTCTTCATTGATCAGGTCTTCATTGATCTGTTCTTCATTGATCAGGTCTTCATTGATCAGGTCTTCATTGATCTGTTCTTCATTGATCAGGTCTTCATTGATCAGACCTTAATTGATCAGGTCTTCATTAATCAGGTCTTCATTAATCAGGTCTTCATTGATCAGATCTTCATTGATCAGGTCTTCATTGATCAGGTCTTCATTGATCTAGTTCTTCTGTGTTTCTGCAGGTATGAGGTCCGTCTCAAGGCCCTGCTGTTAAAGGAAGAGTTTTTCCCTTCATACACAGTCATGAAACACGACATCGCCATCGTCCTGACTGCCATTAACGGTGATCAACATCTCTGTTCTTAATTTCTAAACACTGTGTTGTGACGTTTATAAATACTAAATACTTCATCTTTTATTTGATAGAGCTGTTGAACTGTGAGGAGCTTCACAATGTTCTTCATTTAGTTCTGCAAGCTGGAAACATCATGAATGCAGTACGTCATGAACTCTTACACATTTACACATTCACACTTGTGTTGATTAAAGGTAGTTAATAATTATTCAAATTACAAGTTACTTATAAAGAGAGTCCATTCACATCTATGCATTCAGCAGTGATTTATACATTTAATCAGTTCATGCATTCCCTGGGAATCGAACCCATGACCTTGGCGTAGCAAGCACCATAATTTACTGTTTGAACTACAGGATAAAATTGTATTAGGTTTAATTCTGGGTATGATCGTTATGTTCTGGGTCTTATTGACCAAAATCACACTTTTAAAAACGAAAACAAAAAAATCTGGTAAAAACAGTAAACATCCAACATTAATGCTTCTCATACAAAGTAAGCATAAGAACATTTTTAACCCCTTCAGATTAGCCTGGGTTTCCCCATACTGCCTCTGCGCAGCGCGATTTTATTCACGCTGAAAGGCAGTCTGGATACCATGGACCAGATTTTCGCCTCATCTAGGGAACCAATCACAGAATGGGGAGGGAGCAGCGAGACGATGACGACATCTATGCGACACAACTAAGCAGTTTGTTTATATCCATATATACCTTCGACCCTCATGTTTATCTTGCACAAACGGCAATAGTCGCTGAACGTCATTGTTTACACAAAAATATCTTACCCATCGTCTTCTTGTCTAATTTCTGTCGCTCTACATGCGTCATCTGGTATAATGGACACGATTGGCTATGAGCTACGTACAGGCGCATTTGATAGACATTCTTAGCACCCAATAAACGGCGCCGGCGCATTCGTAAACCACGCCTCAAATACCAGAAAATGCACATGTGGTTCCCAGACCCAAGTCTCAACGAGAATTGGGTCTGGCGTTAGCCAGGCTACCTTCAGATTATAATCGGCCCCAAATTATTATTGTTATTGTCGATCCATCCATCCATCCATCCATCCATCCATCCATCCCATCCATCCATCCATCCATCCATCCATCCCATCCATCCATCCATCTCTCTCTCACCATCCACCATCCATCCATCCACCACCCACCATCACTCCTCACCACCCACCACCATCACCACCACCACCCACCACACCACTCCACCACTCACTCCACCACCACCATCCCATCACCACCACACTCCACCATCCACCATCCCAACCACACCACCCACCACCAACCATCCAACCACCTCTCTCCACCCACCATCCACTCTCACTCCCATCCACCACCCTCTCCACACACATCCACCATCCACCCTCCACCACCACCATCCACCACTCTCCAACCATCCCATCCATCCACTCTCTCACACCCATCCATCCATCCCATCCATCCACACACCCTCCACCACCATCCATCCATCTCTCTCTCCCATCCATCCCATCCATCCACCCATCCCACTCATCCATCCATCCATCCACTCACTCCATCCACCACCATCCACTCCATCCATCTCTCCTCCAACCATCCATCTCTCTCTCTCCATCCCTCCACCATCCATCTCTCTCCATCCATCCATTCATCCATCCATCTCTCTCACTCTCCATCCATCCATCTCTCTCTCTCCATCCATCCAATCATCCATCCATCTCTCTCTCCTCATCCATCCATCTCTCTCCACCATCCATCCATCCATCCATCCTCCATCTCTCTCTCCATCCATTCATCCATCCCTCTCTCTCTCTCTCTCTCCATCCATCCATCTCTCTCCATCCATCCATCCATCCATCCATCTCTCTCTCTCCATCCATCCATCCATCCATCTCTCTCTCTCCATCCATCCATCATCCATCCCTCTCTCTCTCTCTCTCTCTCTCCATCCATCCATCTCTCTCTCTCCATCCATCCATCCATCTCTCTCTCTCCATCCATCCATTCATCCATCCATCCCTCTCTCTCTCCATCCATCCATCTCTCTCTCTCCATCCATCCATCCATCCATCCATCTCTCTCTCTCCATCTATCCATTCATCCATCCCTCTCTCTCTCTCTCTCCATCCATCCATCTCTCTCTCTCCATCCATCCATCCAACCTCTCTCTCTCTCTCCATCCATCCATCTCTCTCTCTCTCCATCCATCCATCTCTCTCTCTCTCCATCCATCCATCCCTCTCTCTCTCTCTCTCCTTATCCATCCATCTCTCTCTCTCTCCATCCATCCCTCTCTCTCTCCATCCATCCATCCCTCTCTCTCTCCATCCATCCATCTCTCTCTCTCCATCCATCCATCCAACCTCTCTCTCTCTCTCCATCCATCCATCTCTCTCTCTCTCCATCCATCCATCTCTCTCTCTCTCCATCCATCCATCCCTCTCTCTCTCTCTCCATCCATCCATCTCTCTCTCTCCATCCATCCATCCAACCTCTCTCTCTCTCTCCATCCATCCATCTCTCTCTCTCTCCATCCATCCATCTCTCTCTCTCTCCATCCATCCATCCCTCTCTCTCTCTCTCCATCCATCCATCTCTCTCTCTCTCCATCCATCCTTCCCCCTCTCTCTCTCTCTCCATCCATCCATCCATCCCTCTCTCTCTCCATCCATCCATCCATCTCTCTCTCTCCATCCATCCATCCATCCCTCTCTCTCTCTCTCTCTCTCTCTCTCTCTCTCTCTCTCCCTCAGGGTGGGTCAGCCGGTAATGCCGTGGGCTTCAGACTCTCTTCTCTGCTGTCTCTGGCCGATACTAAAGCCAATAAACCTGGAATGAACCTGCTGCACTTCGTCGCTCTGGTAAGTGTGTCGGTTTATCATGTGACACAACACACACACACACACACACACACACACACACACACACGTTCTTTCATGACACTGTCTTTAACAGGAGGCTCAGAAGAAAGATCTGCTCATGTTTCCAGAGAAACTTCTGCATGTTCAGCAAGCAGCTCGGTGAGAAGCAGTCCGTAAAAACTATTAAACAGAGACTAACAATAACACAACACAATTATATCATAAAGTACCATTAACCTGTAGAGAAACAACGGAAGTCTGTGTACAAACCTGTGTGTGTGTGTGTGTGTGTGTGTGTAGAGTGTGTGTTGACAGCATGCATGTAGAGTTTGAGACTCTGACCAGAAGAGTTGGTCATTTAGAGCAGCAGATCCACACAGATGACGAGCTCCTGACGCAGCTGCAGTCCTTACTGAAGGTGACCTCTGACCTCTGACCTCTGTCCCTGCCTCTTTGTGGCTTTAAGTATATTAGTGTTCAACTGTACCTCTGTCTCAGAGCGCTGCTGAAGCTCTGGAGGATTTGAGGACCAGGATTGATGAGCTTCAGAGGAAAGGAGACGCTCTGATCGATTTCTTCTGCGAAGACAAAGACGTCTTCAAACTGGACGAGTGCGTACGGGTCTTCCAGAGCTTCTGCTCCAAATTCAGGAAAGCAGTTCAGGTCTAAAGTTACATCTCTTACCATGCATGGCCTTTTCATCTTTAAAGACGCAGTATTTCAATTATTTCATTTAAACCAATTTAAAATATTTGTTTTCTACGGATTTATTTATTTTAATCTATTTGTTTTCATATAATTTTACAATTTATATTTATTTATTTTTAATCTATTTATTCATTTAATTTACTACAATTGTATTATTTATTTAAATGTAATTATTTGTATTAATTTGTTATTTAATCGTGTTTATTTTTACATTTATTTATTTAAATATGATTTAA